>JAJONR010004567.1:0-54067 GCA_029582245.1 Solanum etuberosum | reverse complement strand
GATGTCGTGGGTCTTGTCCCGACTTCCATCTTTGTCATTTAGAGGCTTCATAGATAGACAATAGAGTTTGAGAAGTCTGTTTCATTTATCTTGTTAAATGTTTTAAAGACTTGAGTTGCCTAGTTTTGGCTAGTTGAATATACGATTATATTCTGAGTTAATTATTTGAGTTTCACTTAATTTTATTCTGTTTTAAGCTTTGTATGCTTGAGTTAGTCTTTCGCTTGTAGTCAACCAGGATGAGGGTTCGCTTGGGGACCAACAATAATTCTCGAGTGCTGGCCACGTCCAGAGTGTAGACTCGGGTCGTGACAATTTACTAGTCGACACTCAACATGAGACCACCACAACATTTTGGCATCTCCCTTGAACATGTACATCATAAACTCAACACTAAATCACTCTACCTTATCCATCTTATGAAGCAGCTAATGACAATCAATAATAAAATCATAAGAATCTTCAGATTATTCAGTACCCATGAAAAATGAAGGTTTCAACCTTAGACCATCTCCAACCCACCTCTATTTTACTCTCCATTCTCTATATTTGGAGAGTAAAATATAGAATGGGCACTCCAACCTCCCTCCATATCACTCTCTATTTTTCAAATTTAGAGAGTTGAATAGTAGTTCTCCAAATTTGGAGAACCACTATTCACACTCTCTATTTCACTTTTTCATTATTTTATTATTATTTCTATTACTTTCTAATTAACATATTCTTTTACATATAATGTCATTAATTAAATATCTAATATTCATAATTCTTCTTAAATGTAATATAATATTTTAAAAAATATATTATTTAATATATACTACTTTAATCTCAAATTAATAGTATTTTAATTTTTTCTAGTTTTCGTCAATAGTATAATTTGATTGTATTATTAAGTTTCACTATAAAGAATACATAAAATTAAAATGATGAGATGAAAATTTTAATTTTGAAAATTGAGGAAAAAAATGTTCATTTTGAACGTCGTAATGCATTAATAGAGCATTTATGGGAGCAACATAATAATTTTGAAAATTGAGCGTTTATGTAATTGTATTTCACTTTTATTTGAATTTGTCCATTAATTTGTATATTATATTACATTTTCTTAAAAATTTAGAATCAAAAATAATTTTATATTAAATAAAAATTTGGAAAAAATAAAATTTGATATCACATGAAAATTATATAAAGTAATTATTTGGGAAAAAGAAATAAAAGACTTATATTATGAAATAAGAAGATAAGAATGAAATAGAAATAATAATATTATATTGAAGAGATAAAAATATTCTTTTTTAGAGAGTAAAATAGAGAATTGGGTTGGAGTTGGTTGTCTGTAAAAATAGAGAACTCTGTATTTGGAGAGTAAAGTAGAGTGTAGGGTTGGAGATGCCCTTAAGGACATAATAAAAACCTCATGTTTGTCACTAGTCATTACATGCCCACATTGAATCGGGGAAACATGCTTATTTAGAAGGATGCTTCCTCTCTCGCTAGTGTTGGTGTTACAACTTATGTTGCTCTAGTTCTGACCATAGAGTGAAGGAGGAAAGATACCAATTTGTATCACCTAGATACCAATTGGATTCAAGTAATAGCACGAAAGAAAGGAAGAAATGAGTTTTCCCAAATTCGTATAGCCTTTCAAAGAAAAGTACAGATGTCTCTGTACCGTTCCGCAAGAATCTATAGACTCGTTTTGGTACAATGAGATTAACAAAGCTAGGGCTCTAATATCAACTTTGTCACAACCCACACCGCCGTGATTAGCACCCACACTCATTCTCCAGTGGGAGAACCAATACTACAACCAGACTAAGTAAATTAAAGAACTAAAACATTTAAAGATACGGAAGCAGGTTTAAATGACTAGTAAAAATGGAGTTCCCATAAACTCCAAAGAATTTTAGGTAAACATCTAAACAAAACTATTGCGGAAGTTCAACACCTAGAACCTAAAAGTCATTGTACCAAAGCTACTAAAATGATCAAGTGTAATAAAGGGGTACAACCCGAAAATAACATAAGCAAAACTACTAGAACAGTCTGAGTCTGAAAGGAAGGGACTAAACAAAATTGAAGGACCCAGGGAAGCCTGAAAGAACTGGCTCACCCTTGAATCCGGTCTCGATCACTAATCTCCTAGCTGAGGTCTCTCCGTAGCCGCCTGAAGATGCCCTGTACTCAATAAAGAATGAGCAAGTGCAGTATCAGTACACAACCACAGTGTACTGGTAGGATCACGTGGCTATTTCAGTAACAGAAACATATACGAGTAATCACAACACAACAAACACGCATATACAGAATATATAAATCAGTTATCATTTCAGGAGCAATGTACAATTCCACATTCTAAATGACAAGTAAATACGACAGTACGATGGTCCTCTTATGGAACCCATACCCAAACTGTTAGTGTGTCAGAACGTGACACCCGATCAAATATATGTGTCGAAACGTGACATCCGATCAAATATATGTATCGGAACGTGACACCCGATCCAAGGTATGTGTTGGAACGTGACACCCGATCTAATGTATGTGTCGGAACGTGACACCCGATCCAATCAGCACAACCAAAATAAAAATCACACCCATAATGTACATACTCATAATCATACAATCAAGTATTAGGCTCATGGCATGCAATTTTTCATTCGTACTCATTTCATTTGGTTTGATCTACAGTGCCTCATTCACATACATACATGCATTACAATGAAGTAATTACCGATATATAGCACACAAACATGAAATCAAACCATCACCTACCTCGAAACTAAGCTTGAATCCTTCTAAGACTCTTGAGCCTTCCCTTTCCGGATTCTTTCCGCTTGTTCGTGGTCTAAAAAGAATAAATTAAGCAAGAATCAATAAACAAGGCCTAATTACCCGGATTACAATCGACATTATCAGCCCTAGGCCAAACACAAGATTCCAATACCCAACTTAGGGCTTTTTCCACCATTAACTTCAGGTCAAAACCCTCCCCCAATGATAATTACCTAAGAATCTAAGTTCTACGGATCGAAAAAATGGATTAGGGGAGTAAAAACTATACCTTTAGTGCTAGAAGAGGTGGAAAACTGTCAAGAACTTGCCCTGGGTCATCTCTTAGTTCTCAAGAACGAAAGTTGCAGAAAAATAATGAAATTAGGGTTTTTTCCCGACTTAAGTCGCGATTGGCCCGCTACGACGGACCCCATCCCGCCACAGCGGTCCCGCCCTGGCAGAATTAATCCCGTCCTGGCGGCTTGCACGGAGAAAGAGAGTCGGAATTTGAGTTCCAAACTCCCATTTCACAACACACCTTCAGCCCTTGACGTTCAAAAACTATTCGTTCACGCTAAGATCAGTTTCGGGAGTTCTACTTGCCAAAATTTGATTTCGTAAAGTCGTACAGGCTCCTTAATGTCTTGGCTATCCACTCATGTGGTCAAAGTCATCATTAAACCCCTCGTTTACTACCAAATTTCCCTAGAGCTCACCTGACCCCGACTTCGTCCAAGTCTGGCCCTCAACAGTTTTCTGTCCCAATTTCTTTCCCCATTGGCTTTTCCTTAACGATGGGAACATGTCGTTACAGATGCCTACTGAGTACCCTTATTTTCGTACTTATGCTACACTCCACATCTATTTCGTTTTGTAGGTCCTAGTATCAGTTACCATTGTTGATCGTTCGTGCCATCTTTTGTAGCTTATGGATCGATATCAGAGAGGAGGGTGAGCATTGGACGTCCCGGATTATCTTGTCTCCTTATTTATATATATTTAGCTACTCATTTTCCCTTGAGACGACTTGTTGTGATCCACTTTTGGGACTTGTATTTTTTCATGTTAGACAACTTTGTACTCGTGACTTCCAGGTATTTTGAGGTTTTCTTATATATATATATGTAGTTTTTGGTTTGCTTTCGTTTATGTCTTATCCTTATTGCTACTGTTATTTCTCTCTAATTCTACCCTTTTACTCATTACTTGTCGTTCTGAGTACAGATTGACTTACCTACTGGTGGGTTATAGTAGGTGTCATCATGACTTGGGAAACCGGGACGTGACAAGTCTTTTATCCTATTATTAACTATTTTTGTTCGTTTTTCTCATTTATTGTTTTTGTCCTATCATTAATTTCTTT
This sequence comes from Solanum etuberosum, assembly GCA_029582245.1. NCBI lineage: Eukaryota > Viridiplantae > Streptophyta > Magnoliopsida > Solanales > Solanaceae > Solanum > Solanum etuberosum. The sequence goes on along the minus strand of JAJONR010004567.1, from coordinate 49,929 downwards.
TGTTCTTTCTCATTTATTATTTTTATTTTCTCTTTTATTCTTTTCTCGTTTATTCTTTTTATTTATTCTTTTCTCTTTTATTAGTTTTATTCTTTTTTATTTTATCATTTATTAGAGATACCATTTGGTAATATTTTTATTATTTCTACTTTTTTTTGTTAGTTTATCTTCTTTTTAATTTGTTTCTCTCTTTCTATATTTTTACTTTTTTAAGAAAATAAAATAAATTACTTTTGTTCTTTTCTTATTTACTATTTTTTATTTTCTCTTTTATTCTTTTTCACATTTATTCTTTTTATTCTTTTCTCATATTATTCTTTATTAGAGATACCATTTCGTAACATTTTTATTTGTTCTTTCTTTCTTTTTTTCCATTTATTTTTATTTTATTTTATCTTCTTCTTCTTTTTTTCTCTTTCTACATTTCTACCTTTTTTAAAAATAAAATAAATTAATTTTTGTTCAATACTTTTGTTCTTTTCTCATTTATTATTTTTATTTTCTCATTTATTATTTTTATTCTTTTTTTATTTGATTATTTATTAGAGATATCATCTGGTAGTATTTTTTTATTTGTTTATTTCTTCTTCTTTGTTTTTGTTGTCTTTTTCCCTTTTTTGTTAGTTCACCATCTTCATTTTGTTTTTTCTCTCTTTTAATATTTTTTCTTTTTTAAAAAAATAAAATACAAAAAATAAAATATTGACTAAGTAATTTCAGATTTCTTTTTTAAAAAAAAATCTAGACTACAATAATAAATAAATAAGAAAATACAAAATTATGTGATTTTGGATTTGCATAAACTACATTTGACATTCAGTGTCTTTTTAAACAAAATACATAATTATGTTAATGGGGCACAACTTCAATTTGGATTGGATAAATTTTCTCTTGTTACTGGAATGCGATGTAACGGTTACATAGCAATATCACGATCCAAAAACACAAGTCGTGATATCACCTATGTCCCCAACCGATAGGTAAACCAACCCAATAAGTTAACATATTCAACTTGAAATATGGAAAAGTAAGTAGCAAGCAATATCTCAAATACTAAATATTTTATAAACAAAAGTGGAAAAACTGAAATACCACCCCAAGATTTAGTGTAATAAATGCAAGAGCTTTTAAAAGATGATACCTCTGAAATTATATGACATGTCTAGACATAAAAAATATCCTATCAAAATACCAAAATAACCTAATAAATAGAGATAGATGAAAGTGTTGGCCACATAATATCCAAGCAGCTCACCACAACTCCAAGATGATTCAAACTTAGACTAAAATGCTCCATTGGTGCACTCATACTCCAAATCTAATTTGCGCCACAAAAAACTGCACCAAACATAGTGTGAGTACGAAACCACGTGTACCCGGTATGTATCGTAGACCGACAATGAAGAAGTAATGACATGATTATATAAGAAATTCCTTCTTTGATTTTACAAGTTTACGTTACACTTATCAGCCAAGTTCCATCAAATAGGAATTATCAAATGTGAAAAAATGTCCAAACACTACTGAAGCACATAATCAAACAAGAATGAAGGATGTAATGAAATGTAATACAACACCAACGAATGATATGCCTCAAATTCCAAGTACTCTATCTCGGTGGTATATACACAATACTTCTCAGAAATACATTGAGAGTTCGTGATCCATGGGGGACTCGCGAGGTCCATATATCGATACGGCCAATCTTCACGTTTCTGTGTGGACGATCTCAACTCACTATCATAAAATCAAACAATCTCCAATACGGACGATCTCTATGTGTCAAACCTTTACTCATATTCAATCTCATGTTAATGCATGTGCACATTATAATATCAATAAATTAGGGGATGATGATGCATATCAATCAATCAAATGTCGCTATGACATATAATCACATCAAATATCACAAATATACGGGTTAAATAAAGAAAATACACCCACACAAAAGAAACCAAGTCACCAATACATCAGCTAATGTCCATATGATTTGGCATTCTCGCATTACAATCTATCATACTATAGTAATAAACTTTCCCTTTATAACACCTGTACTCGTACCAATGTTTGCCACGCCATTGGTACGAGACCCCTAAATTTCGCCCTTACCCATTGTCTATTACATTTTTAATCTTTAATTAGAAAAACGTCTCTCAATGAAGTCTAGAATATCTTAACATACCTTGAATGTCGAACACCTGTCAAGAATCCTTAAGATTTGCCTTTTCCTTTCGTTAAGCTTCAGAACATTCTCAATCTATCAAGTATGTAATATTCATATGTGAACGAGTGCATAGAGACTCCTATTAATATATGTCTAGCCTAGACCCAACAACTCCCCCAAATATATAATCAAGTTCCTAAATCTTGATGTCAACTAATATGTCAAGTCTCATATTCTTATATTTTAATCCTAAAGTTAAATCTCAATTCCTCCAAATACCATAAATTTAATGGTATTCATATAATAAAATGCACCTAATATTACCCATACCAATATATTCAAACTTAAATTATAAGGGGATATTTATATGAAGGATCTGGAAACAAGGAGAACGGTACATTAACCCACAAAAAACAACAATTTCTCTGCAATCATCCAATGCATACATCCTATATCCAATAATTTATGCAATATCCAAACTAAGAAACATCATTGTTAAAAGATTTTCCTTAATTGACAAAATATTAGATTTCAAGCCTCCAATACGTGATTTAAAAATAACTTAAAGGTTCAATATCAGATATATTTCTTTGTTCTTTATTTTCTTAAGAAATCAATATAACGATACCTATATTGGTTATGATCTACTTCGCCATCACTTGATTGGTTGAAAATAAAATAAAAATAATAATTAAAAGGAAAGGGCATATATATCAACTTTGTAATACCTGAAGCTCATTTTTTTTAGTTTTTATTTGTCGCAAGCCTTGTGTTGTGACTCAAAAATTATCAAATCCCAAGGAACTTATGTCTACATATGGGTCAAGTGATACCGGGTATTAAATAAATGAGAATTTCATAAATAGAAAATATAATAGACATAATAAGGCTCTATAGCTATAGTTTCGATAATTGTGCTCCATAGCTATAGTTTTGTTTGTTATGGACGCTGCAGTTTGTATATTCCGCTTGCGCGTTTATATATTTTTATTACAAATATACAAATAGGGTAAGTATATACAAATGGAGGCTACGGTTTGTATATTAAGTTTGCGAATATACCAATAGGGTAAGTATATAAAAATTCTATATTTATACATTTAGGAATTTTTCAGAACTCTATTTGTATATTTCGATTGCCAATATATAATAAGGTAATAAATTATGATTTTTTTTTATAAATCATATACAAATAACTAGTGTAACCATATATAAATTATGGATTTATACAATCAAGAACCAAATTATAAAAATTCTACATTTATACAATCGAAGACCAAATTATAAAAATTCTGGATTTATACAATTAGGAAACCAAATAGCAAAATTTCGCGAAACTGTAGCTACTAGTTAAGAATAATCAAAACTATAGCTATATTACATAATATATTCTAGATATTTATCATTTCACGAAATTTTCCCTTTAAAGTATCTATAGTACCCTTATTGAAATGACCTATATCCACACAATCATCGATGACTTAATTTTTGGGGTTTGCATCGGTCGGTTCGATTCAGTTCGATTTTATGTATTATTAGTTCGATTTATTGATTTTAAGTTTTTAAATTCGCCAAATCAATAACAAAACAAATAAATTTTTTTTATCGGTTTTGGTCCTTAACGGTCCAATTTTTTATTTAACCAATAAGAAATGCTTATAAAATAAATATATGACTTCTTTGACAATTTTACGTGACAAGACAATAATATAATTTTACAAACACTCATATAATTGAAACAGTAATAGAGTAACTAGTGTGAAAAGAACTATATAAGTATATACCAAGAGAAATTAAAAGGAATAGGTTTCTTACTTTAGGTTTTGACGTTTTGTATAATGTGAAGTTCTGAACTCAAAAATCACTGTGAAGTATCACTTGAAGGCTAAAGGGAAAACGCAATAACACATAAGGTATTGAAATTAATATTTAATATTTATGTAGGGGTAAAATAGTGAATTACTACAGTCTTAATAGATTAATGGTTTTCCCAATAACCCAATAACAACAAATCAATAACATTTTTCCAGTTCGGCTTATTGGTCGGTTCGATTTTTCACACCCCTACTTATTTTAGACCATAAGTTTCTAAAAAAAAATTCTTTCTTTCTTAAATTCGTTCTTACATAAAGTTTGAGATTAATTTTATTTTATATTTGATTTGATATATTAACTTATTTAAATATTATTATATTTAACTATTTACATTAAAATGATGAAACTATCATATAAGAAGTGGATAAAATAATTTCAGAGGATATTCTTGTGCATCTTATCCTCGAGTATCAAAACGACTTAAGCAATGAAGTACTCCACCGTTTTAGTGTAATTGAGTTTGAAATAAGGATAATCATCTTGACCTAAAATTTAATATTAATTTTATTACATATTTCATTTGAGGTATTAGCTAATTTGATATTATTTTATCCCATTATTTATAATAAAATGGTAGAACTATTATCCCATATAGATGGTGGAATACTCTTATCTATCTCTTGAAATATCCTTTGATTATTCCATTCTATGTCCCAAACGACCCCTAATCCATAACACACTTTACGCTAAAAAGTATTTCACATTCTTAGTTTAATTGGATTAAACTTCTTATTTACTTGATCGGAAATTGATTTTATTTTCTTTTATATTTCTTTGGATATTTAATTCATGGATAAATTTATGAACGATATCATTGTATTTATAGTTAAGTCATATTAAATGTTTATTTTAGAAACACACCGGTAAAATTAGGTGTAATTTGTTCCAGTAACATTGCATTCAAGCGTGAGTCACATGTATATGTGATACACCGAATCTCTGGCTCACCTTTCTCCTTTCCTTCTCTTGCCTATCTCCCTATGTATATGTATTTCATAATATTTTTGAGTAGCAAAAATTTTATCGATACGTGTATCCAATATCAATTTCATGAATCTGTGTATCTAAAATCAATTTCATCTAGTGTATCCGATATTAATTTCATTAGTGTATCTTATATTAAGTATTTAGTATATTTGTACATGAATATAATACATGTTTATGGTATAAAAAAAATACATGCATCTAGTGTTAAAATATGCACCGATACATTCATCAGTGTATCCGTACATAAATCCATTAATCAGAATTTAGTAGATATAACAAGAATATTTGTCTGTAGTTTTTCCTTTTATTAATGGTCAAATTTTATTGGATTGTCTATTTAATTGAGCTACAATTGACGAGGTCACTTGTTTGACGTCACGTGTGAAATGGCTTGTCACGTTAATTCTATTGAAGGAGCCAATATTATCATGTCACATGTTAATTCAATATAGTTGGCCAAAAATATGTATCCGTATACCTACTTTATATCAGCCTACAACTATAAATAAGACTCTCATAATTCAGAAAAAATAAAAAATTATGATATATCATGTGGACTTTGAGAAAGCATAGAAACGAGATATTCAAGAAGATAATGTACTTTAAAGACCACGATGACTTGATTCTTGATGATGATGTAGATTACAATGCTGGTGATGAAAATGATGTGATCAAGAAAAACAAGTCTGAGAAAGAAAGACAAAGTGATAGAGGAACACATCAGATTACTTTGCTTACAAATAAGCAACCAACAATGAAGATTAAATTGCGTATGAAGAAAAATGTACAAGTTGCTCCTCATCAAAAGTAACTTTTTCAGATTGCTCACCACAAAATCAAAGAAACTACAATATAATTAGCTGACCAATTGAGAGAACAACACAAAACTCAGTAGTTGTGAGACCAATGCAAAAAGAAATACAAAACATCAAAAATATGAAGATGAAGTTTCAATCAAGAAACAGAAAATTTGAGGAAAGGTTGGCAGAACAAAGGAAAGCAAAGAGAAATACTGTAATGGTGAACTTTCATGATATGCCTAAACCTGCTAAGACTCTCGTGCTCCCAGAAGACATTGTTGGAATAGAAAGAGATTTTGATTATCTCATGATTCAATCTGTTGTAAATTTTACACCAAAATCTTTCTTTTTGTCTAATAAATTTTGGACAGTAGTAGCATTTAAATGATTACTATTTTTATTTGATTCTAAGTTTCCTGTATGGAAATTATCTCAATCATTAAAATAATATAGGTGCAATTTCCTAAATGAAGTTGTATTCTTTCTTTAAAGTTTGTTATATACACTCAGAATTTCATAATTGTCTTTTATCATCTTAATCCACCTCTTGATTTACTCATATTTTCCTTACAATTTTATAATTAGAATGATATTTATATCTCGGGTCTCACCATATGCTAATCCTGAATAGGCACAAATTACTTTACTTACTAGTCGTTTTAGGTATACTAGTTATTTAGAAGATATCACTAGCAATTTTAATTTTTTGTTTTGTTTTTTTTTGGTTCAATAGTGGAGCTAAGAGATCCTTTTATTCAATAAATGTTTCTATACTAAATAGACCAAACGGCCCAAAATAAAAGACAAAATTTAGGAGAAAACAACGGCCCAGTCCAAAGAGGAAACCAGCCTGCCCTTATATATCCAGACCCTAATTCATTGGGTTTCCGAATTGAGCTCCCCCAATTCCTTCATATCTCCATTGGGAGATCTCTTCAATTCCAGCTTCATTTTCCTCTTGCTTTGGATTATCAATATCTTCATTTGGAATGCCACGCAATTCAACTATGTGAGATTTTTTAAAGATGACTCTAACACCCCGGACTTCAAAAAGGACTAAAGTGGGGTAATGGAAAAGTCCAGGAACCCAAAATGGACCATAGACCCTTCATGGCACCCCATACGGGCCGTTTAGGGGATGGTGAACGACCGTCCAAGGATGCCAAGGTTGGAGTCCCCTAGACCGCCCGTGGTGACTTTTACTGTCCATTTAGGGGTCTGTACAAGTCACCCGACAGTTTTTAAGTTTTAGGTCATCTTCAAAAAAATATATCTCTCCTCAAATAATTAATTTGATGGCCTATGACCTATCAAATTAAAGGTCTTTGACTCCTCTTTCCAACGCCATCAAGTTATCCTCATTTTGAGTTCGGTGTAAAAAGTTATGCTTGTTTAAGAAAAGCCCTGTTGGGTAGGTGAAGCTTGATGACCGGCTGGACGCCCCGTGAGGTGTTTCACGGACCGTGAAGCCTTATACGGTCCATGAAACCTCCCTTTTAAGGCACCTTTTTAGTTTTAAAAGTTGGGGTCGTTTTGGTCTTTCCCCTATGCATTTGGTACTTAAACTACGTCATTTTAGTAAATATTCTACGCCTAAACCAGGATGTTTTACACATATTTACGGGCTTAGAAAGTGTTAATCAATTTTGTTCTATTCATTAACACTTCAAGATAATAGAGCAAGCTTCCAATAGGAGAAAAGCTAGGGTTCAAGCATTCTTTGAGTTTCGTCGATTTCGCCGAAGAACTTCGTTCTTCTGAGTATGTATGGCTATCATACTGTTGGACTAGTTCATCCCCACGCCCTACATCTACTTTCAAATAAGAAAAAGAGTAATCTAGGGTTATATCCTTAGATTTTAGTATTTTTGAGATGAGTTGATGTTGAGTTCTGAATTCTAGAGTTGTTGATTATTCAATTCCTATTTCTAATCATTGAATTGTCATACATCGAGTATTGTGATTATTGAGTTGATTATTCATGAATTGTTTTCAGTATGAACCCTATTTTGAGTATTTAGTGAATTCTTATTGAAATTTTTTAAAACAAAACATTATTGTTTAAATTGAGTTTTGTGGAAGTAAAGAGCAGTTTGAGAAAGAGTATAATGGAACTAAATATTTCCCAAATATTTCATTTTTACATGAAGAAAAAGAGTAGACTTTTTTGAGAAAAGTTAAAAGAGTTTTTTGAATGATTAAGTACTGAGCAGTAACCTGTTAAAGAGGCCCCTTTTGAGTAATTATATCAACCCACAATGTATTATTACATTGAGCAAAGATAAACCTTGTTTTCTAAATGAGCAATGAGCTTCAAAGATATTTCAGAGCAGATACCTTTTTTCAGAGAATAGTTTGAGCAATGACCTCAAACTAGAGAAAGAGAATGTTATTATACATTTGTGCAAAGGAATATGTTATTGGGAGTAGTATTAAGCACGATATGGGGGAGAGTTCAGAAAACTCACAGCCCCCATAAACCATGTCTTGCAAACATGGGTACAAGATCATACTTTTTAGATGATTTTTAGTGCCTTCGGCAGAGCTTAGTGGATCCACTTAGTTGAGAGGATCTATATCCCGACACGATATAGGAGTGTTCTAGCAGTGTGGACAAGACTTTGTATATCCATGTAGCTCATAGTGATGGTTGTCGGTTAGAGAATCTCTCAATAGAGTTATAGTATTTTTTTTATATCAATTATTATATTAAAGTTTAAAGATGAGAAATTATCATGTAAAGTTAAATGATTTCATTCCTTTAATTCTTTACATTCAGTTGAGTTTATGTTATGTCTTTTGCATTCCTTTCATTCAGTTATTTTGCCTCGGCTGTCTTACATACTCATGAATTCAATGTACTGATGTCATTCGACCTGCATATTTTATCATGCAGATACAGGTATTCAGGATCATCAACTAGTGCTTCGTTAAGATCATTTGGCACTCCATTCACCATTTGGTGAGCCTCCTTGCATTCGGGAGGACTCCCTTTTTCCTTTCAATTTAGTCACTTTAATGTGTTGTGGGTCTTGTCTCGACATCCATGTGAACTGTAGAGGCTTCATAGATAGTTAGAGTTGATGAGTCTCTCAGTATGTTCCTTTATTTTTCGAGAACTTGAAAATTACTACTTATACTTTATTAAGTATTTCCAGATATTTATTTGAGTCGCGTTTAATTGCGACTATTGAGTTAATTATGCATTTAAAGTTTCCTATTTGCTTGAGTAAGTCTTCCTCTAAGTAGTCAGCCAGGCCAAGGGATTTCTTGGAGACCAACAATGGTTCTCGAGTGTCGTCCACGTCAAGGGTGTAGGCCTGGGCTTGAAAAACATGGTATCATAGAACAAAATTTAAGAGTCCTTGGATTTCTATGAAGTCGGATGCGTAGAGTCCTTTTTATGGGTAAGAAGTGCGCCACATCTATAATCGGGAGGGTACGATATTTAGGAACATTTTACTTTCTTCTTACTCCTTTTTGTGTGATAGATTTCAACTCTATAAGAGTTTCCTCTAACTGGTGCTTAGGCATGTCTTTTTAGATCATGCCTGTAACACCTTGGTTTTCAAAAAGAACTAAAGTGAGGTTCGTACAAGTCATCTATCAAGTTTTAGTTTTTGATCAACTTCAAATGACAATATTTGTTTGTACATAAAGATTTAGGTGACCCATGACCTATAAATTTGAAGGTCTTTGAGTCCTCTTTCCAACGCCGCCAAGTTTTCTAAATTTCGAGCTCGGAATAAGAAGTAATGCCTGTTTGAGTGAAGCCTCTCTATTTAAGGCATCTCATTCGTTTTAGAAAGGGTATTTTGGTATTTTCCTTTTCTCACTATGCTTATCACGTTTTACTCACCCAATTAAGGGTCTTATCAAATTCTAAACCACTCTTAGTCGTTCTTAAACACTTAGAAAATTAAAGCATGGTTTCAAGAGGAGAAAAGGGTAGGGTTTCAAGCGTTCTTTCAAGAACTGAGAAATTTGCCAAGAACGTTGTTCTTTCCAGGTATGTGAGGCTTCTCATATCTATGGACTTATTTGTCCTCACACCATAAATCTGAATTTATCCATGAAATCTTGTATTCAAAGAGTTCTTGAGTATTTTCTTGATTTTTGTTTCAATTCTTGAACAATAGATGTTGTGAAATCTTTCTTATGGTGATATTTGGTAAATTCTATTTCCCAAGAGGTTTGAATGAATCTCTTATGTATTCTTGTTGGGTTTGAGAATCAACAAGAGTTTAGGAGGAATTACTCGATTCTAAACTAGTTAGGACACTAAAATTGATCTTGAAAATTCAACAGATTTTCTAGGCAGGGGTGTGGGGCAGCGCACCAGGAAGGCGCCAGACCTGGCGTTCAGTAGTTTGGGGCTTGGCGCCCCGTGCTAGAAGTGCACCAGGGTTGCCTTGCCATTTTCAGCCCGTGCTTCATTCCGGGCATATTCCTTTGAGTCGTGACTACGTTCTCTCCTTTATTAGCTTCTAAAATCTCAATTCACCTTTGAGAATTCCTACATGTTAAAATCATATGTCTTAATTTACATTCCGAATTAAAGTGAGTTTAAGAGGAAAGTTAAAGAGGTCTTTTTGAGTCATTTTGAGGATTCTTTTGTAATCAACTATAGTTTTGAACTAAGTTTTGAGAAAGTAAATTTGAGAAATGAGAAGAGTTCTATTCATATTTGAGAAATGATATGCGGGAACTAAGTATTCCCAAAAGTAATACGTCTACATTTAAAAGAGAAAAACTTTGATTTTTCAATGAGTTTATGAGTTTAGAGATGTTTCAGAGTATTACCTCATTTAAGATTATCTTTTGAGTAATTACTTCAAACTCAGAAAGAGAATGTTTTAACATTGAGCATGAGTGTGTGTGTGTGTATATATATATATATATATATATATACATATATATTGGGAGTAGTATTGAACACCGATATGGGGATGAGATCAGACAACTCACATTCCTCATAAACCATGTAGCCAACATGGGTAAAGCCTCATACTCTTAAGACGACTACTTATTGCTTTTAAGCATAGATTAATGGATCCACTTAGTTGAAGTGTGTTATACCCCAACAAGATATAGGGTAGTTCTAGTAGGGTGGGCGAGACGTTGTATCATCACACAACTCATAGTGATGGTTTTCGGTTAGAGAATATCCCAAATAAGAGTAAAGAGTATCTTATTGTATTTCTATACATTATGTAGTTCATATATCATGTTTTATAATGTTTTAAACATTGTATCTATCACTGTTGATTTTGTATTGGAGTTGAGTTGAGGTAAGTATGTCTTCAAGTCTTATCATTTCAGTTGTCTATGCTTTCACTTTCCCCTTACATGCTCGTACATTCAATGTACTGACGTCATTCAAACTTCATCTTTTTATGATGCAGATACAGGAGCTCAAGGTCATCAATAGGTGCATCGTTGATACCACTTGCATTCCAGATAGCTTCTATGAGCCTTCTTGCTTTCAGGTATGGCTTCACACTTTTTTCCTACATTTGTAAAGTTGTCATGGGTTTTGTCCCGACATCTATCTTAGTATTAGAGGCTTCATAGATAGTTAGAAGTTGAAGAGTCTCTCATTATTTTCCTTGTTGATGTTATGATATCTTGAGACAATTGATTTTATACCTTCATAAGTATTTCCAGCTATTCATTTGAGTTGAGTTTGATTTAGACGTTAAAGTTTAATTACGCAATTGAAGTTCCTATTTCTATTTCAGTATGTCTTCCGCTAGCCAGGCCAAGGGTTCGCTTGGGGACCACCGATGGTTCTTGAGTGCCGTCCATATCTAGGGTGTAGGTTCAGGGCGTGACAAACTTGGTATTAAAGTACAGAGTTCAAGAGTCCTAGGGTGTCTATGAAGCTGGGTCTGTAGAGTCCTTCTTATTGGTGTAAAGCGTGCCACATCTATAATTAGGAGGCTACGACATTTAGGAAATATTTCATTTTCTTCTTACTCCTTTTCGTGTAATAGAGTTCAACTCTATGAAAGTTTCCTCTAATTCACGCTTACGCATGTCATCTCAGAACATGCCTACATGAAGAGTTGTTTGAGGACGTCCTTCTAGGAGGAATGTGGACCCTCAAGGTCAAGAAATTCCTAATGCACCAGAAGTGCAACCCTCTCAAGGGGACATCATCAATGTAGAGTTCAGGAATGCCATCCATATGTTGACTCAGGTCGTGGAAAATCATGCTGGTCAACAAAGAGTAGACCGTCAGGATATGGCTGATACATCCAGAATCTGTGAGTTTCTGACGATGAATCCCCCCGAATTCTCAAGGTCGAAGGTCACTGAAGATCTGTAGAACTTTGTGGAGGAACTTCAAAAGGTATTTGAGGTTATGCGTGTTTCCGATGCACAACGTGTCGAGTTAGGCTCATATCAGCTCAAAGGTGTTGCTAGAATATGGCATGACCAATGGAAGAAGAGCAGGGCAGTGGGGGCACCACTTTTGAGTTGGCTTGTGTTTTAAGAGGTTTTCTTGGGGTGTTTCTTTCCCCGCGAGCTAAGGGAAGCAAATGCAAGAGAATTCCTAAATCTGGATCAGGAGTGTATGAGTGTGCAAGAGTACAGCCTCAAGTTCACTCATCTATCCTGCTATTCTCTGGAGATGGTGGCAGATATGATGAGTAAGATGAGTTTGTTTGTGTCTGCTATCTCGCTTGTCAAGTAAGGAAGGTAAGGCGGATATGTTGATAGGTGACATGGACATAGCCAAGCTCATGATCCATGTGAATCAGGTTGAGGACGACAAGCCAAAAGACAGGGAAGAGTTTTGCAGTAAGAGAGCTAAGACAACAAATCATGCGTTTGGCCAGCGGAAGACCAGAAATGTAAATCGGTCCTTCTTTCAACAAAGGTCACCTGTACCTGCTACTTCGTCAGCTAGTGCGCCTGCACTAAAGAACATAAATGATTTCATGAACCAGAACTCCCAGAATTTTAGAGCTCAACCTACACAGTCTCAGGGTAGTGTGGTAGAAGGGGCTAGTTGGACCAGCACATGTGCAAAGTGTGGTAGGAACCACCTAAGTTTGTGTTGTGATGGATCAAATGGTTGATTCAAGTGTGGTCGAACGGGTCACTTTATCAGAGAGTTCCCTAAGAACAAGTAGGGTAGTGGGGGCAATAGAGCCCAATCTTCTTCATAGAATCCGGCAGACAAAGCTGCTCCGGAAGGAGCAACTTTAGTTACAGACGGAGGAGCAAACTTTCTGTATGCTATAACTAGTCTCTAGGATCAGGTGAACTCACCAAATTTTATCACTAGTATGTTTAAAGTCTTTTCTTTTGATGTTTATGCCTTAATTGATCCAGGTGCGAGTTTGTCTTTTGTGACTCCTCATGTAGCCATGAGGTTTGATATTTTTCCCAAACAACTTATTGAGCCCTTCACTGTTTCCACACATGTTGGTGGGTCTATTCTAGGAGAAAGAGTTTATCATGATTGTACCATCTGTGTTAATCATAAGGACACCATAGCTGACTTAGTCGAGCTAGACATAGTGGAATTTTATGTTATTCAAGGTATGGACTGGCTTCATGCTTGTTATCCCTCAGTTGATTTTAGAACTTGAGTATTCAAATATCAGTTTCCTAATGAGCCCGCTTTATAGTGGAGGAGTAGTTTAGCGGTGCGTAATGGTCATTTTATTTTATACCTTAAGGCCAAAAAGTTAGTTTCCAAGGGGTGCATCTCTCACTTAGTCCGAGTTAATGAGTCTAGTATTGAGACACCGCTTATTGAGTCAGTTCCAGGTGTGAGTGAGTTTCTAGAGGTCTTTCAAGATGATCTTCCCGGAGTCCCCCTGAGAGTGAAAGAGACTTTGACATAGACATTCTTCTTGATACTCAACCTATCTCTATTCCTCCATATAGAATGGCTCGATCTTAGCTAAAAGAGTAGAAAAACCAGTTGAGAGATCTTCTTGATAAGAGTTTCTTCCGACCTAGTGTCTCACCTTGGGGCGCACCAGACTTATTCATGAAGAAGAAAGATAGTTCCCTTATAATGTATATCAATTACCGCCAGTTGAACAAGGTCACCATAAAGAATAAGTATCCCCTTCCGAGAATCGATGATCTTTTTTATAAACTTCAGGGTGCCACTTGTTTCTCTAATATAGACCTCAGATCTGGAAATCATAACTTGAGATTAAGAGAGAGTGACATCCCAGAAACAACATTCAGGACCTATTATGGTTATTATGAGTTCCTTGTGATGTCTTTTGGCTTGATCAATGCTCCTGCAGCATTCATGGATCTTATAAACAGAGTGTTTAAGCCATATATTGACATGTTCGTTATCGTATTCATTGTTGACATACTGATATATTCGAAGAATGGGGAGGATCATGCTAGTCATCTCAGAATAGTCCTACAGACTCTAAAAGATCAGGAGTTATATGCCAAATTTTCTATGTGTGAGTTCAAGCTTGAGTCTGTGGCATTCTCAGGCCACATTGTATCTGGTGAAGGAATTTGAGTTGACACTCAAAAGATTGAAGAAATATAGAACTGGCGAAAACCCACCGCTCCAATTGATATAAAGAGTCACTTGGGGTTGGCTGGTTACTAATGAGGTTCATCGAGGGGTTCTCATATATTTCATCCCTGTTGACTAAGTTGACTCCGAAAATGGCTAAGTTTCAATAGTCTAAAGCTAGTGAGAAGAGCTTTCAAGAATTGAAAACATGATTGACTTCTACTCCAGTGTTAACCATTCTAGAGGGTACAAAAGGCTTTGTTGTTTTCTGTGATGTGTCCAGAGTTGGAATTGGTTGTGTATTAATGCAAAATGGTAAGGTTATAGCCTATTCCTCCAGACAACTTAAGATTCACGAGAAGAATTACCTGACTCATGATCTTGAGTTTGTAGAGGTAGTGTTTGCTTTAAAAATATGGAATCATTATCTCTATTGTGTTCATATGGGTGTGTTCACCGGCCACAAGAGTCTCAAGTATATTTTCAGTCTGAAGGAGCTTAATCTCAGGAAAAGAAGGTGGTAGGAGTTTCTCAAGGAATACGACATGAGTATCCTCTATCACCCAGGTAAGACTAATTTTGTTGCTGATGCTTTGAGCAGGTTGTTCAAGGGGAGTACTGCTCATGTTTAGGAAGGCAAGAAATAACTAGCTAAGGAAGTTCATAGAGTTACCCGTTTGGGAGTTCGTCTATTAGATTCCAGTGAAGGTGGAGTTGTGGTGATGAACAGGGCTGAATCATCACTAGTGTTAGAAGTGAAGGAGAAACAAGATAAAGACCCTCTTTTACTTGTACTAAAGGTTAAAGTTCATAAGCAAAAGGTAATGGATTTTGAACGGGGGGGGGGGGGGGATGGGTTGTTGAGGTATCAAGGTAGATTGTCTGTACCGAAGGTGAATGAGCTCGAAGAGAGAATTATGGTAGAAGCTCATAGTTCTAGATATTTGATCCATCCTGGTTCCACAAATATGTACCATGAATTGAGAGAAGTCTATTGGTGGAATAGTATGTAGAGGTGCATTGCAGAGCTCGTTGCTAAGTGCCCAGATTGGCAACAAGTCAAGGTAGAACACCAAAGGCCCAGTGGTGTGGCTCAGAACATAGCTCTATCAAAATGGAAGTGGAAGATGATTAATGTGGACTTCATTAATGGCTTTCCGCGATCTCGCAAGCAGCATGATTCAATTTGGGTGATTTTAAATCAAATGACTAAGTCAGCCAATTTCTTGCCGCTAAAGAGTACAAATTCAGCAGAAGATTATGCCATATTATACATTCAAGAGATAGTTTGACTTCATAGAGTTCCTGTGTCTAGCATTTCAGATAGGGGTGCACAATTCACCGCTCAGTTTTGGTAATCCTTTCACAAAGGTTTGGGTTCGAAGATGAACCTTAGTACTGCTTTTCATCCTCACACGGATGGCCAAGTAGAGCGCACAATTTAGACCTTAGAGGATATGTTGAGGGCATGCATCATGGATTTCAAAGGTAATTGGGATGACCACTTGCCTCTCATAGAGTTTGCATACAGTAATAGTTATAACTCCAGTATTCGGATGCCCCCCTATAAGGCTCTTTATAGGCGAAGATGTAGATCGCCTATTGTTTGGTTTGAAGTAGGTGAAGCTGAGTTGATAGGGCCAGACTTGGTTCGTCAAGCCATAGAGAAACTGAAGATTATTCAGGAAAGGCTGAAAAGAGCGCAAAGTCATCAGAAATCCTATACTGATGTTGGAAGGAAAGACTTAGAATTTGAGGTTGATGATTGGATCTACCTGAAGGTTTAACCCATAAAGAGTGTTATGAGATTTGGTAAGAAAGGGAAACTCAGTCCCCGGTACATTGGTCCTTACAGGATCTCCAAAAGAGTTAGCAACGTAGCTTATGAGTTGGAGCTACCTTCAAAATTAGTAGCAGTTCATCCAGTGTTTCATATATCCATGCTAAGGAAGTATTTGGGCGATCCTTCTCTTATTGTACCTACCGTTAATATTGGTATCAAGCACATCCTATCTTATGAATGAGATGCTCATTCAGATTCTTGATCGTCAAGTTCGCAAGATGAGAACCAAGGAAGTTGCATCAGTCAAGGTCATATAGAGGAATCAATTTGTTGAGGAAGATACTTGGGAGGCTGAGGAGGATATGAAGAAGAGATACCCTCATCTTTTTCCTTCCGAATCGATTCCAAACAAAGGTACTAACTCTTGTAATGTACTCCTTAGGTTGATGTGTTGAGTTTATGTTAATTACATGATGTGTGTTTGATATTGGGTTGATAGACACTTCCCACCCCAGTTCTGCTTACTGTAATCTCATTCTAGGACGAATGTTTCCAAGGGGAAGATATTGTAACACCTTGGTTTTCGAAAAGAACTAAAGAGAGGTTCATACAAGTCACCCATCAGTTTTAAGTTTTTGGTCAACTTCAATCGACTATATCTGTTAGCACATAAAGATTTAGGTGGCCCATGACCTATCAAATTGAAGATCTTTTATTCCTCTTTCCAATGCCGCCAAGTTTGCTAAATTTTGAGCTCGGAGTAAGAAATAATGCTAGTTTGAGTGAAGTCTCTCTATTTAAGGCATCTCATTCATTTTGGAAAGGGTAATTTGGTCTTTTCACTTTCCCACGAGCCTTAGCACGTTTTCCTCACCCAATTGAGGGTCTAATCAGATTCTAAACACATCTTAGTCGTTCCTAAACACTTAAGGAATTAGGACAAAGTTTCAATAGGAGAAAAGGGCAGGGTTTTAAGAATTCTTTCAAGAACTGAGGATTTCGCCAAGAACATTATTCTTTTTAGGTATGTAAGACTTCTCATAGTGATGAACTTTTTCGTCTTAACACCGTACATCTGAATTTATCCATGAAATTGTGTATTCAAAGAGTTCTTGAGTAATTTCTTGACTTTTGATTCAATTCTGGAACAATGGAGGTTGTGAATTCTTTCGTATTGTCATCTTTGGTAGAATTTATATCTCCCAAGAGGTTTGTATGGAATCCCTTATGTATTCGTGTTGGGTTTGAGAATCAAGAAGAGTTTAGGAAGAATTACTCGATTCTAAACTAGTTGGGACCCAAAAATTAAGATTGAAAATTCGTCAAATTTTCTGGGAAGGGGTGTGAGACGGTGTGCCAGGAAGGCGCCTGAACTGGCGTTCAGTAGTTTGGGACCTGGAGCACCGCGCCAGCAGTGCTCACAAAACCACTGCCTGTAGTTTGAGGCCTGGCGTCCCACGCCAGCACTGCGCCAAGCTCTCCTATCTTTTTTTCTTCCGTTGCTTCATTCCTGACGTATTCCTTTAAGTCATCACTACGTTCTCTCCTTGGTATTAGCTTCTAAAAATTCCATTCACCTTTGAGAATTCCTACATGTTCAAATCATATGTCTTAATTTACATCCCGAATTCAAGTGAGTTTAAGAGGAAAGTTCAAAAGGTCATTTTGAGTCAATTTGAGGATTCTTTTGTAATCAACTATAGTTTTCAACTATGTTTTGAGAAAATAAATATGAGAAATGACAAGAATTGTATTCATGAATGAGAAATGATGTAAGGGAACTAAGTATTCCCAAAAGTAATACGTTTACATTTAAAAGAGAAAAACTTTTATTTTTAAATGAGTTTATGAGTTCAGAGACGTTTTAGAGTATTACCTGTTTTAAGAGGATCTTTCGAGTAATTACCTCAAACTG
Organism: Solanum etuberosum; assembly: GCA_029582245.1. NCBI lineage: Eukaryota > Viridiplantae > Streptophyta > Magnoliopsida > Solanales > Solanaceae > Solanum > Solanum etuberosum. Next base: position 31,893 of record JAJONR010004567.1, on the reverse strand, counting down.
AGAAAGAGAAGGTTTAACATTGGGCTTGAGTATGTATATGTGTGTGTGTGTATATATATATATATATATATTGGGAGTAGTATTTAGCATCGATATGCGGATGAGTTGAGACAACTCATATTCCTCATAAGCCATGTAGCCAACATTGTTACAGGATCATTCTCTTTAGATGACTCTTTATTGCTTTTAAGCATAACATAGTGGATCCACTTAGTTGAGGTGTTCTATACCCCGTCAAGATATAAGATAGTTCTGGCAGTGTGGGCGAGACATTGTATCATCACATAGGTCATAGTGATGGTTGTCGGTTTAAGAATATCCCAAATAAGAGTAAAGAGTATCTTATTGTTTTTTTCTACATCATTAAGTTTATATCTCATGTTTTATAATGTTTTAGACATTTTATCTATCATTGTTGCTTTTGTATTGGAGTTGAGCTGAGGTGAGTATGTCTTCCGGTCTTATACTTTCAATTTCCCCTTAAATGTACGTACATTCAATGTACTAACGTCATTCGACCTGCATCTTTTTATGATGCATATACAGGTGCTTAGGGTCCTCAACAAGCTCGTAATTGATACCACTCGCATTCCAGCTAGCTTTTGTGAGCCTCTTTGCTTTTCCAGAGGGCTTCACACTTATTTCCTACATTTTTTGAGTTGTCGTGGGTTCTTTCTCGACATCTATCTTTGTATTAGAGGCTTCCTAGATAGTTAGAAGTTGAGGAGTCTCTCATTATTTTCCTTATTGATGTTCTGAGATATGGAGAAAATTGATTTTATAACTTCATAAGTATTTCCAGATGTTCATTTGAGTTGAGTTTGATTTAGACTTTAAAAGTTACTTATGCAATTGAAGTTGCTATTTCTATTTGAGTATATATTTCGCTAAGTAGTCAGCCATGCCAACTGTTCGCTTGAGGACCAATGGTGGTTCTCGAGAGCCAGTCACGTCCAGGGTGTAGGCTCGGGATATGACAATGCCTCTACGAAGAACTGTTCAAGGACATACTACAAAGAGGAATGCTATTTCTCATGGTCGAGAAGCTCCCAATACACTAGAAGTGCAACCCCCTAGGGAGATGTCACCAATGCTAAGTTACAGAATGCTATTCTTGTGCTAACTCATGTTATGGCAAACCAGGAGCGGGTCGCCAGGATTTATCTTATAGATCTAGAATATGTGAATTCTTGAGAATGAATCCCCCTGAATTTACTAGGTCGAAGGTCACTGAGGATCTAGAGAACTTCTGGAAGAGCTTTAGAAAGTGTTTGAGGTCATGCGTTTTGTTGATACAGAGCGTATGGAGTTAGCCTATATCAGCTCAAAGGTGTTGCTAGGATATGGTTTGATCAGTGGAAGAAGAATAGGGTAGGGGGGAACCACTTTTGATTTAGGCTATGTTTGAGAATGCTTTCTTCGGCGCTTCTTTCCATGGGAGCTAAGGCAAGTTAAAGTGAGAGAGTTTCTTAATCAAAAACAAGAAGCGATGAGTGTGCAGGAGTACAGTCTTAAGTTTACTCAGCTATCCTGCTAAGCACTGAAGATGGTGGCGATATGAGAAGCAGGATGAGTTAATTCATGTCCGGGCTATCCCGCCTATCCAACAAGGAAGGTAAGGCAGCTATGTTTATAAGGGACATGAAGATAGCTAGACTCATGGTTCATGTGCAGCAGGTTGAGGAGGATAAGTTAAAGTATAGAGAGAGTTTCGCAACAAGAGGGCTAAGACAACAAGTAATGAAACTGGCCAGCAAAATATTGGGAATCGGAATCGGTCATATTTTCAGTAGAGATCATCTTGACCTGCACCATCTTCAGCTAGTGCACCTAGATCATGAAACAAGAATGATCACAGGAATCAGAGTTCTCAGAATTTCAGAGCTCGGGGTACTCAATGTCATGGTAGTGTGCCACGAGGGTATTAGAGCCTGTCTTATTCTCAGTGTGGTAGGACCCATCTAAGACATTATCTTGATTGCTCCAATGGCTATTTCAAGTGTGGTAAGATGGGTCATTTTATGAGAGTATGCCTGAAGAACGGGCAGGTTAATGGGGGCAATAGAGCCCAATCATCTTCAGCACCTCTAGCAAATAAAAATGCCCAAAGAGGAGCTACTTCAGGTGCAGGCGGAGGTACAAACAAATTATATACATAGCTAGTTACAAGATTAGGAGAACTCACCATATGTTGTGACTAGAATGCTTAAAGTCTTTACTTTTGATGTTTATGCCTTACTTGATCTAGGTGAGAGCTTGTCTTTTGTAACTCCCTATGTAACCATGAGGTTCGCCATTTCCCTGTACAACTTCTTGAGCCCTTTAGTGTTTCCACACTGGTGGTTGAGTCTATTCTAGCAGAAAGAGTCTAACGTGCTTGTACCATTTCGTTCTATCACAAAGACACAATGGCTAACTTAGTTGAACTAGACATGGTGGACTTTGATGTTATTCTAGGTATGGATTGGCTTCATACTTGTTATGCCTCATTTGATTGTAGAACTTGAGTAGTCAAGTTCCAGTTTCTTAATGAGCTAATTTTAGAGTGGAGGAGTAGTTCAGCAATTCCTAAAGGTCATTTATTTCATAATTTAAGACCAGAAAGTTAGTTTCTATGGGGTGCATCTATCAATTAGTCTGAGTTAATGACTCTAGTGTTGAGGCATCGCCTATTCAGTCAGTTCTAGTTGTGAGTAAGTTTCCGTATCTAGATGATCTTCTTGGATTCCCTCCTATGAGAGAAATTGACATCGGAATAGATATTCTTCCCGATACTCAACCCATTTGAGATCTTCTTGATAAGGGTTTCATCCGACCAAGTGTCTCACCTTGGTGTGCTCTGGTCTTATTCGGGAGAAAGAAAGATCATTTCCTTAGGATGTGTATTGATTACCGCCAGTTGAACAAGGTCACCATAAAGAACAAGTATCCCCTTTCGATAATTGATGAAATTTTTGACCAACTTCAGGGTGCCACTTGTTTCTCTAAGAGAGACCTTAGATATGGTTATCATTAGTTGAAAGTGTGAGAAAGTTACATCCCGATAATAGCATTCAAAACCCGTTATGGTTATTTTGAGTTCCTTATTTTGTTCTTTGGGTCGACTAACTCTCCTGCACCATTCATGGATCTTATGAATAAAGTATTTAAGTAGTATCTTGAAATGTTTGTTATCATATATATAGATGACATATTAGTTTTTTCGAGGAATTAGGAGGACCATACTAGTCATCTCAGATTAGTCCTCCAAACTCTCAAAGATCGAGAGTTATATGCCAAGTTTTCTAAGTGTGAGTCCTTGCTTGAGTTTAGAAAATTCTTAGGACATATAGTGTCTTGCGATAGAATTCGAGTTGACACTCGAGGATTCAAGTACTGTAGAATTGGCCTAGACACAGCTCCCCAACTGATATCATGAGTTTCTTGGGATTGGTTAGTTACTATAGAAGCTTTGTCGAGGGGTTTTCATCTATTTCGTCCACTTTGACTCAGAAAATAGCTAAGTTTCAATGGTCTGATGCTTGTGAGAAAAGCTTTCAGAAATTGAAAACTATGTTAACTACTACTCCAGTGTTGACCCTACAAGAGGGTACAAAGTGTTTTGTTGTTTATAGTGATGCATCTAGAGTTAGAATTGGTTGTGTATTGATGCAGAATGGTAAGATTATAGTTTGTGCCTCCATACAACTTAAGATTTACGAGAAGAACTACCCTACTCATGATCTCGAGTTGGCAGCAGTAGTTTTTGTTCTCAAGATATGACATCACTATCTATATGGTGTTCACTGATTACAAGAGTCTCCAGTATGTTTTCTGTCAGAATGAGTTGAATCTTTGACAAAGGAGATGGCTTGAACTAATCAAAGATTATGATATGAGTATTCTATACCATCCAGGTAAGGCTAGTGTTTTTACTGATGGTTTGATAGGGTTGTCCATGGGGAGTACTGCTCATGTCGAGGAAGGAAAGAAAGAATTGGCTAAGGAAGTTCATAAACTTGCACGTTTGGGAGTCTGTTTCTTAGATTCCAATGAAGGTGAAGTTGTTGTTATAAATGAAGCTGACTCATCGTTAGTGTGAGAAGTGAAGGAGAAATAGGACAAGGATCCTATTTTACTTGAGTTGAAAGAAAATGTGCATAAGCAGAAAGTGATGGTCTTTGCACAAGGGGAGATGGTGTGTTGAGGTATCAATGTATTTTATGTGTTCCAAATGTGGATGAACTCCTAGAGAGAATCATGTAAGAAGCCCATAGTTCTTGATATTTGATTCATTCAGGTTCCACCAAGATGTACCATAACTTGAGAGAAGTCTATTGGTGGAGTTGCATGAAGAGGTGCATTGCCGAGCCAACAAGTCAAGGCTGAGCATCAAAGGCCATGTAGTGTAGCTAAGAATATACTCGTTCTAGAATGGAAGTGGGAGATGATTAATATGGATTTCATACTCTTTTACCGCAATCTCGTAGACAACAGGATTCCATTTGGGTGATTATGGATCGGATGACCAAATCATGCCACTTCTTACTAGTAAAGAAAACCAATACATCACAACACTATGAAAATCTGTACATTCAGGAGATAGTTCGACTGCATGGAGTTCCCTTGTCCATCATTTCAGATAGAGGTGCTCAGTTTACCGCACAGTTTTGGAAGTCATTTTAGAAAGGTATGGGTTCAAAGGTGAACCTTAGTAATGCTTTTCATCCTCAGACTGATGGTAAAGTAGAGCGCACATTTCAGACTTTAGAGGACATGTTGAGAGCTTGTGTTTTTTATTTCAAAGGTACTTTGGATTACCACTTACCTCTTATTGAGTTTGCATATAAAAATAGTTAACATTCTAGCATTTAGATGGCTCCGTAAGAGGCTTTATATGGACGAAAGTGTAGATCTCCTATTGGTTGGGTTGAGGTTGGCGAAGCTAAGTTAATAGGACCAGATTTTGTTCATCAAGAAATGGAGAAGGTGAAGACAGTTCAGGAGAGGTTGAAAACAACACAGAGTTGTCCTAAATCTTATACTAATGTTAGAAGAAGAGATTTGGAGTTTCAGATTGATGATTGGGTATATTAGAGAGTTTCACCCATGAAGGGTGTTATGAGGTCTGGTAAGAATGGGAAGCTCAGTCCCCGATACATTGGTCCTTAGGATATCCAAGATGGTTGGTAATGTAGCGTATGAGTTGGAGCCACCACCAGTGTTAGCACAACTTTATCCAGTGTTTCATATTTCTATGTTAAAGAACTGTTTTGGGTGATCCTACAGTTATTGTGTCTACCGAGAGTATTGGAGTAAAGGACAATCTGTTCTATGAGGAGATTCAAATTCAGATACTTGATCGTCAGATCGCAAGTTGAGAACCAAAGAGGTTTCATCAGTCAAAGTCATGTGCAGGAACCAATTGGTTGAGGAAGCTACTTGGGAAGCCGAGGAGGATATGAAGAAGAAATACCCTCACCTCTTTTCCTTTGAATCAATTCCAGACCAATGTACTAACTCTTTGTAAAGTACTGTTTAAGTTGATATGTTGAGTTTATGCTATTTGCATGATTTGTGCTTTGTGTTGGGTTGTTAAGCACTTTCCTGCCCTTTTATGCTTAGTTTGATCTCATTCGAGGAGGGATTTTCCCAAGGGGTAGATATTGTAACACCTCCGGACTTTGAAAAGCACTAAATAGGGTAACAAAAAAGTCCACAAACCCAAAATGGACCATGAACCTTTCACATCACCCAGACGGCCCATTCAGGGGTCCACGGCCCGTTTAGGGGATGGTGGATGACGGTCCAAAACTGCCAAGGTGGGGGTCACCTAGACGGCCCGTGGTGACTTGTATGGTCCGTTTAGGGGTTCATACAAGTCACCCATCAAATTTTAAGTTTTGGGTCGTCTTCAAACAATATATTTTTCAGCACATAATTAATAAGGTGGCTCATGACATATAAAATTAAAGGTCTTTGAGTCCTCTTTTCGACGCTACCAAGTTTTCTTCATTTCGAGTTTGGTGTAAAAGGTTATTCCCGTTAAACTAAAGCCCTATTGAGCAGGTGAAGCTTGACTTCCAGCTAGACGACGCGTGAAGTGGTTCATGGACCGTGAAGCCTTAAACAGTCCATGAAACCTCCATTTTAGGGCACCTTTTCAGTTCTAAAAGTAGGCGTCATTTTGGTCTTTCCCCTATGCTTTTGGTACTTAAACTAAGTCGTTTTAACCCCTATTCTAAGACTAAACCATGATGTTTTACACCTAATTAAGGGCAAAGAAAGTGTTAATCAATTCTTTTACGTTCATTAACACTTCAAGACATTAGAGCAATCTTCCAAGAAGAGAAAATCTAGGGTTCAAGCGTTCTTCGAGTTGCGTCTTCCCGGTATGTAAAGCTATCATAGTGTTGGACTAGTTCATCCTCACGCCCTAGATCTACTTTCAAATCAGTAAAATATTAATCTAGGGTTCTATCCTTATATTTCAATATTCTTAAGATAAGTTGATATTGAGTTCTGAATTCTTGAGTTGTTGATTATTGAATTCCTATTTCTAATCAATGAATTTTCATACATTGAGTATTGTGATTATTGAGGTAATTATTCATGACTTTTTTTACAACTGCCCACAACTTCTAAGCACAGATCTGACTATCCGTCATATGTGTACTGCTCAAACTCGATAAATTATAATTGTATCTATATGGGTTGAGATCAATTCTTAAGTGTAAAAGTATATTGGATGTGAAATAGTTTATAAGTTACTCCTAGTATATGAAGAGTTCTTGTGGCGTAATACCAAGAAAATGAAAGGTTGTGAAGCCTTCTTTCCAACGCATTCGACCATTCGTCAATCCGAGCTTTGTGCTAAATGTTATGCCCATTTTACTAGGCACTATGTATTCTGTGTGATCCGTCGTGCGAAGAAGAAGTATTTCGCACACCCACGCGGAAAGGGTAGTGCCACTGTTAAGGTTGCACGAAGTAGTTTTCAACTGCGAGACCGCGCAAGTTTCTTCGGAATCCTTTTAGTTTTCTCTTCTTTTCACGTTCTAGAATGGGTATTTTTCTCTTTTCACATCCCATAACCCTAACCTTTGTCTATTAACCTCTCCCAAAGGCCTTATTCATTTAGATTTCATAAGTTACGAGAAACTTCATTTCCAAGAACTCCATAAAAGGGTTTCTCAAGTGCAGGCTATAAAAGAGCCAAGTCTAAAGCTTTTCTACAAGAATTCCAAAAATTTAACAAGGTTTTCCATTCAAGGTATGTGAGATTTCATTGATGGATATCTTTTCATCCAATAAATCCCAAGAAAACCTTATTCTTCAATTAATCAAATTCTATAAAACGTAGGGTTCATATGAAAAACATGCATCACATCTTATTTTAATATTTCTTCATGAATAGCCCATGAATACATATTTTTACCCAAAATTTAATATTCTTATATGGTTATTTTTTAAGCCCTCAGAATAGGGAAAATTTATGTCTTTGAAATTGTGTTGCCTAAATTACATGCTTCATTCAGTAAATGGAATCTGTTATGATTAGTTGTGCCGTCAATCTTTCAGTTACACATGTATATGATTCTTTCAGATAAAACATGTATTATTTCAGTCTGAGATTTCACTATAATTGAGCTATCCAGTATTTTTAGTATTATGTACTCTATCTGTATGACTCAGTTGGGCTTATTACTTAGCACCGAGCAGACATAGGGATGATGACTCACCCATAAGTTAGGACTGAGACCTTTAGTAGCATTCCTTAACTCTCAGAGCTACGTGCCAACGTAGGTTTTCAGGGCTACGTATCAGACTAGGACAGACACCTTAGTCATTTTTGGACATCGGCTTAGTGGATCTACGTTAGGCAATGTTCGAACCCTGGCAAAGTATAGAGCAGCCTTCCAGCTGCGTACAGGTTGGACTCTATTTAGCTAATATGAACTGTGTCGGTTAATAGTATTTCCCTTAGTTTAGTCTCAGATATTTGATGACTTTATATTTCAGTTTACTCAATATAGTGTTGATTAGTTACATTCTTCTTATTTGGTTAATGCATCAACTCATTTATGGTAGTTTTAAATTCTGTTCAACATCTTAGATTTATCATGTTTAGCTTGTTACATTATTATGTTTATCTCACATACTCAGTACATTCAAAGTACTAACCACATTCTCTTTTGTGCTATATATTTTTATAATATAGGTTCAGATGCTCAGTATCCAGCTCGTGGTTCGTACAACTTATGTATCATCTTAGCAGCTGAGCTTGGCGAGTAATCAGCTTTCGAGGACAAGATCTATTGTTATTTCTATATGTTGATCCTTCAGTTTTAGATAGTTACAGTTAGTTGTTGGATTTTCCCATTAACTAGTCTTAGTAGAGCCTTTTGGACAGTAAGACAGAAGTTTTAGCTTTATGGTTTGTTCAAATGAGTTCTATTTTGACTATTCAGTTATTTAGGATTTATTTGTGTTTATCTTACGCATCAGTTATCTTCAGTTATTATTTGTATGAGTCGTAGTGTTATTCTAGACCATGGGTGTAACACCCCGTATTCGAAAAAGGCCAGACATCAGATTTTTCAGAAGTTGCAGGTGCTACCTACGAACCGTAGGCTGAACCACGGACCGTAGGTAGGGTCCATGGTTGGCCACCTCAACTCCACCCAGATTTCTCCAGAAAACGCACGACCTACGGCCGGACCTACAGACCGTAGGTGGGACTACGGTCTGTGGTCCAGGTCCATCGATCGTGGCCCTCAAGTATGTCCCAGACGCCAATAAACGGACTGATAGGATGGACCGTTTGTTAGTCCACGGCCCGTCGGTCAAGCACGTCGATGGCCCCGATAGCTTTTAAGTTAGGGGTCGTTTGGTCTTTTCCTCTAAGCATTAGACACCTAAACTACGTCGTTTAACCCCTAAACTATGTAGTTTTGAGCAGTTTAAGCCTATTATTATAATAAGATATTTCATTAAGCGATTCATTCATCTAAATTCGCCAAGAACTAGAGCAAAAAGAGAAGAAACAGTCGACCAAGCCCTCTTCAAGAACGCAACCAATTTTCTTCAATTCCAGCCTCGAAATCAAAAGATTTCTCCATGAATTTTGTCACTAGGTATGTGGGATTTCACTAGTGGATTCCTTTCATCCACTAGGTCCCTAGAATTGAGTCAGATTCTTGATTTCTTCCATATCTTGTTAGACCTAGGGTTTCTAAATTTGGATAATTGTTGTGGCTTAGCTGTTGTGGTATTCCTAATCGAGATATCATGATTCTTGGAAACGTTGTTTAGTTCCTTGTATAAAACTCAGAACCCTAGTTGTGTAGATTTTTTTAGTTCATGAATTACACTAGCTAGGTCAGATAAACAGATATACATGCCTCAGATTTCGAATGTTTCATTATCAGTACTTAAATGTTGCATTCTCAGTTAGCATGTCTTAATATTGAGCTATCCAGTATATTTCAGTTATGTTGTATTATACACCTTTCCAGTTGGGAGTAGGCTTAACACCGAGTTGGATTAGGGTTTAGCGTACCCGTATATTCCCTGAACTACATGCCCCAGTAGGAGTATAAGTCCCCTCTATTGGGCATCATATTTAGTGATCACGCCAGTCATGACTTTATACCCCTGGCAAGGTATATTGGGTCATCTCGACGGGGCATATACATGGGACTCCACATTTAGCTCACGTGGTTTTATGTCTGTTAATAGTAGCTCCCACAGTCAGAATTTAGTGCATTTGACCAGGTTTTAAATTATACCTCAGCATTCAGTCTCAATATGTCATGTTCAGGATTAGTACTTGGTCATTATATTTAGCTCAGTCTTCAGTATATTTCAGCATTTACATTAAGTTCAAATTATATCATTGCTCAGTATGCTTTGTTCAGTTTATGTATTTTGTTCAGCTATATTCTATATCCTGCATGCTCAGTACATTCAAAGTACTGATGCATACTCTGCGTTACATCCTTTCATGTTGTAGGTTCAGGTACTCAGCATCCAGATCAGGCATAGTTCGGTTCCCAATCCACATTTTAACAGCTTCAGTGGTGAGCCCTCATACTTCGAGGACAATAGACATGTTTTCTAGATTCAATCTTTTATTTCAGTTTCAGTTTTGTTAGAGTCAGTTGGGGGCATGTCCGAGCAATTCTAGTCAGTAGAGGCTTTTTCAGACATAACTTTAGACTCAACTTTAGTTTTTGAGTGATTGTTCAGTATCACTAAACTCTTAGTCTTTTATCTATATTCAGAACAGTATTGGGTATTCCCCATCTTTTATTTAATTATTGTTTTAAAGCTTCCGCATAGTATGTTTTACTCGGTTATCTTTTAGTATGCTTATGATTATGCCAGACATAGGGTTAGCTTGGGGTTAGTCGTGATCCTAGGTCCTGTGTTACGTTAAGGGGGTAGACTCGGGGTGTGATAAAATTTGTATCAGAGCATTAGGTTCAAGAGTCCTAGGATGTTTGAAAGCCGCACTAAGTAGAGTCTCTTTCATGGGTGTGAAGTGCACCATATCTATGAGAGGGAGGCTACAAAATGTTTTAAGAAAAAAATTCACTTTTCTTGCTATTCTTATCATGCATGAGTATGAAATCTATTCAATCTCCTTATAACTCATGCTCTTCGCATTTTGGAAAAGGCCTCCTAGAAGAGCTAACGCGAGGAATCAGCCAACAACTCCGGCAGACCCATTGAAGGAGAAAGTCATGCATGCCAAGTTCAGGGCGGCTTACCAAGTACTTGCTCAGGCCATGACTACCTAGGTAAATCAGTAGGTTGTGTTCCCAGCTTTGCCACAGACTAACACTGCTACAGCAAGAATCCATGACTTTACTCGAATAAAACCTACATAGTTTCATAGGTCTAAGTCAGAATAATATCCAGAAGAGTTTCTTGACGACCTCAAAAAGATAACAAACATTATAGGCGTCACTGATGAGTCCGACATTTCGACTTATTTAGGGCTTTATTTTGATAGTATAAATGTCCTCAAATGCCTAATTTATAATCTAAACTGATGTTAAAGTGTTGATTTGCAGCTATGAAGGCTAAGGAGCAAGGCACGTACATGACGGGACAAAAAGGAACTAGAAGTTGAAAAAGTGAAGAAAAAGCGATCCTAGTAATCGCCAAGATCACTCGGCGCACCGCCGAGTGGCTCTTTAGCTCACCCAAAGTTCCAGAACTGCAGCCTTGGGTAAGAACTAAGTTGGCGACAAAAATGGGCAGTCGGTGAATCACCGATCGACTCCGCGATGGCAGCTTTGATCGCCCAAAGTTACAGGACATGAGATGCTGAGGACCAATGCAAAATAGCAATGGAAAAGAGCAAACGACGGATCACCGAATCACTCGGCAAGGCACGACTTATACTGCCGAGTTGACTTTTAGGCCAAAACGCAGGCAACTATAAATTGGAATTTAAAAGGAATTTTTGGCAGTTCCGCCAGTTCTCAGAGTTCCACAGTTCGCATAGTGCTCAGATAGATTTTGATTACCAAGCCCTAGTTTTAGAGTTTTTATTGAAAACTTGAGGATTTGTGGGTCTTTGAATTTAATCACTTTGGAGCATTGTAAAGCATTGGAGACTCTTACCCAGCTGATGGGTAATCTAGTTGGTAACTATTTTTACCTTTTTATGATGCTTAGCTAAAACCCCAATTTCTTGGGGTGTGATCATGTGATTATGGGTTGAATTAGCTTATGGTATTATTATTTACTGATTTTTAATGCTTAATTGAAGTGGGTTTAATTGTTAGCTGCGTTTTCATCTAAGAATTGTAGTTGCAAATACAATTCGAGTTTATAGTTCATGGCTTTCTTGAAAAAGGGGCTTTAGAACCAAAGCTTTTGATTAATAATTGTTGTTATTGGGTTGATATGGGTTTAGCTCGAAAGAGTAAATCCTAAATCTGATTCTACTCATCTAGCTCGAGAGAGTGGATGAATTAAGGTGTGGGCTGTTCTTATTTGCTAAGCTTGTTGATGTTCGAAAGAAATCACCTGATTCGTAATAGTTGTTCGAGAGAAAACTATTGAATCTATAGTCTAGCCTACCTGTTGATATTTAACTATTTATTAGTAATTTCAATTACCCATACAGTGCAATTTTCCTATTATCGATCACATCTCGAGAATTCCTCTCTATATTGATATTTCCTCTATTTTGCTTGTGTTGTAGCTGATAGTTAACAATTCAAACTCCCCCATCTGACATTCACTGTCACACCTTTAGATTTATTTGCATGTTTTCGATAAATTTTATTCCTATAACCGAATAGACCACTTTATAACTTCATAACTGAATTTTAGACACGTGCCGCTCCCTGTGGCTTTGACCCCAACTCTTTGTTGGGTTTTAAACTAATTAACGATCGTTTACACCTAGAATCAGATGAGGTGTATTTGAATCATTTAATCAAAATGGCGTTGCTGCCGGAGAGTGGTGTTATTTGAAATTCTATTATTGAAGTTGAATTGTGTTTTTTTTGTGTTATAGTTGAATCGACTTACGTTGTTTGTGTTTGTGTTGGTTATGTTGAACAGACGAAGAAATGAGCGTAAACGGGAGCAATGGTAACGAAGTGGGCCACCAAGACGATATAGGTAATTTGAACGATGTTAACGACCATATCCAATTGGGTAGTGTCGGAGCTATACGTCTACCTCCTGCTGAAGGGAACGCTGATTTTCACATCACAAGCACTATGCTTCAGCCCTACATTTGAAAGGATTGTTTGGAGGGCTAGCTCGTGAGGATCCCCATAAGCATGTTATGAATTTTGTTGACGTTTGTAGACCTTTCTCATTCAAAAACATTTCTCAAGAATCGGTACGTCTTCGATTATTTCCAATTTCTTTGATGGGTGAAGCCACAAAGTGGTTGGCTGATCTTCCGAGAAAATCCATTACCACTTGGGATGAGTTGACTGTTGCTTTCTATGTGAGGTACTTTCCCCCCATCAAGGATGATGAGCATAAGGAATAGCATTCAAGGGTACAAACGCTTGGAAGGCAAACCAATCCACGAGACGTGGCTAAGGTTTCAGAAGTTATTACTTCAGTGCCGAACTCATGGACTGCCCCATGATGTTTTGTTGCAATACTTTTATAGGAGTCTTGACTCGGTGAATAAAGGAGTTGCTGATAAAATTGTTCCCGGTGGTATAATGCAACAGCCTTGGGATGTCGGATCTCAACTCCTAGATCGTATGACCAAAATTAATAGAGCATGGTACACTCGTGAGGACCAAGTGTCTCCTCTCACCTTTAGAATGACAAAGGATCAGATCGAGAAGGATCAAGAGAGAGACCAAAACATGGCAAAAATAATGACCCAGCTGGACTTATTGTCGAAAAATGTGATGGGTAGTGTGTTGAAAAGTGTAAATGCTCTGGGTGTTGGTGGAGCAAATCCTGAGGAGGCACAATTTCAAGCGTTGTACAATGAGAAAGTGAACTTCCTTGCAAATCAACGAGGAGGTTTTCCTCCAAACTATCAAAGGCCGGGTGGAAATTCGATTTGGAACAGAGATGATGGATGGAGAGATCGTGACAGAGAATGGCGTGATCATAACGCCACTTGGAAGGAAAGAGAGGGTGACAAGGATAGGTACTTCCCACCTCATGAGCGTCAAAAGCCCAAGGAACCAAGGTCTGACTCAGAGAATGTCCGAACGGAAGACATGCTCTCACGCATTCTCAACAAGGTCGAAGGTTCAGACAAAGTATTGAAAGAGATTAAGGAGGACGTCTCAACTCTCAATCAGACGGTGACTTCTCATTCAGTCTCTATCAAGTAGCTAGAAACACAGATAGGTCAAATCTCGACTTATCTAAATCCAAGGCCAAAAGGAGGGTTGCCTAGTGATACAATGGCAAACCTCAAAATGAAGCTTAAATTGCTATTTTCGTCATGCCACGACGTTAAATAAGGCGCTTCTTGGGAGGCAACCCAAGTCTTTGATATTTTAAATTTTATTTTTGAATAACGGGTGTTGATTTTGCAGCTTGAAAAGTGAGAAGTGTTAGAAAATAGGCAATTAGGTGAGCCAATAATCCAGTCGGTGAATCTCCAAAGAGGTCGGCGACCCCCGACATGGACCGCCGTTGGAACCACCCGACTTGATGGGGAATTCAGTAAAACTCAACGATCTGAAAGCTCAGTCGGCGACTCGTTGAATAGGTCGGTGAGCCCAACTTTGTCGGCCATTTGAACCCTCCAAATTGCTGGGAGTTCTATAAAGCTCAGCGAGCCAAAATACCACTCGGCGCGTCGCTGAGTGGTTCGGCGTGCTTGACTTATATCACCGAACGAAGTGCAAACTGAAAGGTTTTAAAGGCCAAACGGTTTAAAATTTTGAAATCCTTCATCTTCTACCATTCTTAACTCCCGTACTCTCACACCCTATATTAGATCTTTTGTACTATTTGAATTTTTTACTCTCGTACTCTTTAGAATCTTTGCTCGGGGATGGAATTTGGATTTTAGTTTGCCGCCTAGCTTTAGAAATCTCATTACGACATAAAAGGTTGATTTTTTGGAACCCCAAACTCTATATGTGGTTGAACTCGAATGCAAGTGGTAATTTATTATTGAATGTTGTTGGGTAATCGTTGTTTAACTGTTAGATTGTCCGTAATGAATTGAATTCGTGCCTAATTACTCGTATATGAATGATTCCCGTGTCTTTGCTTAATGAAATCACGTTTAAAGTGTTGGGTTGTGCTAAATATGTGGGGTATAGTGGGATGAAGTCTGAGTAACCCCGGATTGTGCCAAATTATGTATTTTACCCAATGATGGAGTGGTTGACGTCATTCTTAAGGGCAAAAGACGTCAAATGGCAAATTTCGGCCAAATCCGAAGAAGTCTGAGTACTCCGAGGGCATAGGTACTATGGGTCTTACTTTAATTTCATAATGTATGTGTTTAATTTTCTTTTCGTGGGCTGCATGTTGAATTTTGAAGAAAGGGGTCGAAAACTTGCAAGAAGGGTCATTTGGCGAGCTGGGTCGAGCTCGCCGATTGGTTCGATGATTCACCTAAGTCCCCCTAGATCGCCCTTAATTTCTCTAATTGTTGAGTTTGTGGTCTGTAACTTTTGGTGATACGCATGTGCTCACCGAGTTCACTCGGCGACTCACCAAAAGTTCTTCGTGATCCCCCTTCTGCGCCCCTATTTCTTTAAAATACACTATAACTTTTGGGGAACTTCTCCTAGTTCGCCGATTGATGTCGGCGATTCACCAAATGGCCCTGGATATTGCCGACCAGCTTTGAATTTTTTAAATTCTTGTTTTGAACCTTTCGGCGAGCCGGACAAAGCTCACCAAAGTGATTCGGCAAGTCTTCCTACAGTTATTTTCTGAATTTTTTTTGTAACTTTTATTAACATTTTTCTACGTTGTTTAGAGGATTGGCTAGAACCAATATGACTGGTAGAGATATGTTGCCCCGAAAGCGGGCACGAAGAGTTGTTATAGATGAGGAGGTAACTGCTTCCAAGGCCAAGAAACTACCTGCAAAGGGGGGTAAGGACAAGGGCAAAGCACCCATAGTTGTTCCTCCTGAGGGGGCAAGCTCAGACAGTGAGGGGGACTCACATGATTCTTAGGGTTCTATCTCTGAGCCTGAGGATGATCAGTTGCTACAGACCCGGCAAGCGAAGCTACACTCCAAATCTCTTCATGATCCATCTAGGATCCTGGAGCCTACCCTACCAGCTTCATCTCCAGTGCCTCCTCCGACACAGACAGTGGTCCCAACATCACCAGTACAAGGTCCTCCTCCAAGATCATTCAACCGGTTAAAGGCCGAGGGACTGAGGAAAATCTTCTAGGAGAAGAGATTGTCCACAGATGGTGTGGTGGACAGGTATCCAGCAGTATGGGACACTCTTACGTTCCAAAGATTTGACATTTTCACCAAGCCCCGCGCGCGGCCCATACATTCCCACTTGGGTCTGGGAGTTTTACTTAGCTTACAGTGACTTGGTGCCTCAGGGGAAGAAGAAGGCTAGTGCCTTCAAGCCGGAAGACTTTGTGATGGTCCGAGGGAAGAAGGTTAAATGTAGCAGTGATGATATATATGTTGTATTCGACCGTGCCTCCGACTTTATACATGAATACCAGAGTATGATAACGACAAAGACTCTGGATGATTTAAAGGGTTGGTTGGCCCCCCCTTCTCTCCGATAGCACCCCGAGATGGATTGAGGCCAGAGCGTCCGTCGAGAAGAAGGACCTAAACATTGCAGCTAGATTTTGGTTTGGGTTCATCAGCAGCACTATCATGCCTTCACAAAATGAGTCCATTCTCGGCCACCCAAAGGCAGCCTGTCTTTGGTCTATCATAGCCAGGAAGTGGCTAAATTTGGGACTGATTATCGACCAGGAGATGGACATGAGGGCCAAACAGAGACATATGTCACTTCCATTCCCAATGTTGATCACCAAACTGTGCAGATGGGCCCATGTTCCAAGAGATGAGAAGACGGATGTGGAGGTGACACCTACCTCCTCTACTGACATCCGGTGCATTGAGGCCAAGTACCAGAGGGATGAGGCTGACAGGAGGAGGGCAACCCCGGTGGACACATCCCCGGAGGTTGATATTGACACACTACCTACAGAGGCAATCTTGCCTACTAAGGCCCCAGGCCTTCAGGTACTCCTAACTCCACTCCTTCCGATACTCCTGGAACTACTGCTGCAACCCCTCCTCCTGGATCTGCTACTTCTTCTACTTATAGGTCTCCGATCACCAAGGCGATGTTGTTCAAGATGGGGCATCTGACCCAATCTGCTGATAAACGTGCCTCCCGGCTAGAGGCCATGATTCTTGGGATGATCGAGAGAACCATTGATGTTGCATTAACACCTCTCCGAGCTTTGATCGATGCCCTTACTATGAGAGTTAAGGTGTGTGAGAGATGACGGGGAGCTGATGATGAGGTGACGACCTTGAAGGCCAATCTTATGGAATTTTATAAGGATGTGGATGAGCTGAAGTCCACCGACCTCTCCAAGCTCTTTGGCACTGTGGACATACTAGATGCCCCGAGCTCAGCTATTCCAGCCTGTTCAAATGTGCCTCTGGCTACTACGACCGGTGATGAGGTTAGAGCTGATGACGTTGATGCTGAATTCGAGGCTATGTATAAGGACTTGGTTGACTTGAAGGGTACCATGTACGAGACAGCTCGACAGGCCTCTCTAAGGGTTGTTTCGACGGTGAGCTCCAATGGAGCTAAGGATGATGTGATACCTGGCACTGATGCCCAGACAAATGGAGCAGCGGACATGCAAACTTTGCCCAAGGCTTAGCCTGGCAGGATGACCTTTCCCCTCCCTCTCTGTTACTTTTTGGACTATTTCTGTTTTTATTTGCATTTGAGGACAACTGCATTTTTTTGTGTTGGTGGGGTGAGGTATTTCCATACCTACCTCTTTTGGGTGGGCTGTTTTTGTGAATAGTGAGCTTATTGGTTTATATATATACATCTTGGTTGTGGTGTTGCAATTGTTCGTAGCTTGTGGCCCGTTGTTTTGATAGAAAAGTGGTTCTGAACCAAATTTTAACATTTTGCCACCTCTTTTGTGCGTGATGGTGGTTGTTCTTGTACGAATTTGAGTGTCGGTTATGATCAATACCGATGACTTGAATAGTGCTCTTAATTGAACAAAATGAATGTGCGGCTACAATGAGGCAAACGAAGTTACATTAGCAATATGTGAACTTTTAGCATCTTGTTGTGACTAGCCGGTTGTCGAATTAGTCTCTTGTGATGAACATTGCATGCTAGCTAGAAAGTGTGGAGTCTTGTTTGATAATTGTATCAATGCCTTGTGTGGTGAGGTTACTTTGAACATTGTGCATGATGACAACTAGAATTATCCCCGTTGGTCCGGTTGATTGAGTAATGCAAGCAATAGACATGATCTTAGGCAATTTTTTTGAAAAGTGAGCCTATTTGACAACATACCTCTTTGTGGCCAACCTTGTCAGATGTGTGAACCTAGCTTGGCACCTTTTGAGCCTAACCTTTTCTTGGAAGAAACTTGAACAATTGTGACCTCTTTTTAACCCTTCACCTATAACTTTCATAAAGAATGGCTTGTTTGAATAGCCAACTTAGGCAAAAATCTTAAGTTGGGGTGTGGTGAAAAAGAAGGAGAATCAAGAAGTGAGAAATATTCCCCCGAGTTGGATTGTTTGGAAAAATAATTGAACCCCTCCATATAAAAAAAAGAGAAAAAGAAATGAAAAAGAAGAAAGAAAAGAAAAGGCTGAAAAAGAGAAAAAAGTTGTGAAATAAAGTTGTGAAAATAGCAAAAGAAATGGGGTATCCGGTGATTCATGTCTAGTTGAATAATGTAGTGGAATATGATCATGTTTGAATGATAAAGAGAAGGAGAAAATGATTTTCAATCCATACTTCATGAAGATAAAAGCCACTAAGCCTAAATTGCCATACCTTTGTACTCAACCTCATTACAAGCCTTAAAAAGACCTTTTTGATCTTGAGTGAGCTGAAACAAATGTTGATTGGAAAATAAGGGGAAGCCTATGGGTGGAGTCATGCATGTGTTCATCTTTGTGAGTGTGAGAGTTGTATGTTATTCCGGGACTTTAAATTGTTGAGAAATTTTGTGTGAATATGGAATCATCTTTGTTGTGAGGGCATTCGAATACCTTTGTTGAGCTTGAACTTGCATTTGAAGCAAGCATTGTGAGCTTGAGTACACTTGATGATAGTAAGTGACAATTTGAAACTTTGAGTGCACAATTGATCATTGCATGAGTAGTTTGAACCTTGTTGTGTGCATTTATGTTGAGTCTTATGCAGCACTGTTTGTAGACATCCTTGTTGAACTGATTGATCTTGAGTTTTACTTGAGGACAAGTAAAAGTTTAAGTTGGGGGTGTTGATGAGTCCGAAATTTCTATTCATTTAGGGCTTTATTTTGATAGTATAAATGTCTTCAAATGCCTAATTTATGCTCTAAACTGATGTTAAAGTGTTGATTTGCAGCTATGAAGGCTAAGGAGCAAGGCAAGGACATGACCGAACAAATAGGAACTAAAAGCTGAAGAAGTAAAGAAAAAGCGATCCTGGTGATCGCCAAGATCACTCGGTGCACCGCCGAGTGGCTCTTTAGCTCGCCCAAAGTTCTAGCACTCCAGCCCTGGGTAAGAACCAAGTTGGCGACAGAAATGGGCAGTCGTCGAATCGCCGATCGACTCCGCGATGGAAACTTTGATCGCCCAAAGTTACAGGACCTGAGATGCTGAGGACTAACGCAAAATGGTGATAAAAGAGCAAACGGTGGATCGCCGAACCACTCGGCGAGGCGCGACTTATACCGTCGAGTGGACTTTCAGGCCAAAATGCAGGCAACTATAAATTGGATTTTAAAATGAATTTTAGGCAGTTCCGCGAGTTCTTATAGTTCTCACAGTTCCCATAGTGCTCAGATAGTTTTTGATTCCCAAGTCCTAGTTTTAAAGTTTTTATTGAAAACCTTGAGGATTTGTAAGTGGGTCTTTGAATTCAATCACTTTGGAGCATTGTAAAGGCTTGGAGACTCTTACCCAGTTGATGGGTAATCTAGTTAGTAATTGTTTTTACCTTTTTATGATGCTTAGCTAAAACCCTAATTTTTTGGGGTGTGATCATGTGATTATGGGTTGAATTATCTTATGGGTATTGTTATTTACTGATTTTTAATGCTTAATTGAAGTGGGTTTAATTGTTAGTTGCGTTTTAATCTAAGAATTGTAGCTACAAATGCAATTCGAGGTTAGAGTTATGGGCTTGCTTGAAAAAGGGGTTTTAGAACCAAAGCTTTCGATTAATGATTGTAGTTATTGGGTTGATATGGGTTTAGCTAGATAGAGTAACCCCTAAATCTGATTCTACCCATCTAGCTCGAGAGAGTGGATGAATTAAGGTGTGGGTTGTTATTATTTACTAAGTTTGTTTATGTTCGAAAGAAATCACCTGATTCGTAATAGTTGTTCGAGAGAAAACTATTGCATCTATAGTCTAGCCTACCCGCTGATATTTAGCTATTTATTAGTAATTTCAATTACCCATACAGTGAAATTTGCCTATAATCGATCTCATCCCGAGAATTCCTCTCTATATTGATATTTCCTCTATTTTGCTTGTGTTGTAGCTGATAGTTAACAATCCAAACTCCCCCATCTGACATTCGTTGTCACACCATTAGATTTATTTGCATGTTTTCGATAAATTATATTCCTATAACCGAATATACCATTGTATAACTTCATAACTAAATTTTAGACACGTACCGGTTCAACCCTAACTCTTCGTTGGGTTTTATACTAATTAACGATCGTTTACACCTAGAATCGGATGAGGTGTACTTGAAACATTAATCAGTCGTTCAAGTCGAGAGTGCAGATTTGGCCGCCTATTAGTTGAAGGGAGTGGCCTACACTTGGTACCAGTAGTGGAAGGAATCTTGTGGTATTAATGTCAGTCCAAAAACTCTCTCAGAAACCTTCTCAGTCTCTACTCCAGTTGGTTACCCTGTTATAGCTAGACAGGTATACAGAAATTACCCTGTCACAGTCTCTCAGAAAGTCACCTCAACGGATCTCATAGAGTTGGAAATGGTAGATTTTGATATCATTCTAGGTATAGATTGGTTACATTCATGTTATGCCTCAGTCGATTGTAGAACTAGGATCGTTCGGTTTCAGTTTCCAAACGAGCCAGTCTTAGAGTGGAAGGGTAGTAGCTTAGAGCCTATGGGTCGATTTATCTCTTACCATAAGGCCAGAAAAATGATTTCCATGGGATATATCTATCATCTTGTTCGGGTTAAGGATTTAAACTCCGGAACCCCAACTGTTGAGTCAGTCCCAGTAGTAAATAAGTTTCCAGAAGTGTTCCCACAAGATAATCCCAGAGTTCCTCCCGGAAGGGAAATCAACTTCGTAATAGATCTCCTCTCAGATACCCAGCCTATTTCAATTCCTCCCTAGATTGGCTCCAGCCAAGCTTAAGGAATTAAAGGAGCAGTTGAACGACCTTATAGATTAGGGCTTCATCAGACTCACTATCTCTCCATGGGGTGCTCTAGTGTTGTTCGTGAAAAACAAAATGGTTCGCTCAAAATGTGCATTGACTATCGACAGTTGAACAAAGTCACAATCAAGAATAAGTATCTCATCCCCATGATTGATGACTTGTTCGACTAACTTCAGGGTGCTAGTTATTTTTCTAAGATAGACCTCAGATCCGACTATCATCAACTCAGAGTCAGAGATAGTGACATTCCGAAGAAAGCTTTTAGAAATCGGTATGGTCATTATGAATTTGTAGTTAGGTCTTTTGGACTAACAAATGCTCCTGCAGCTTTCATGGATTTAATGAACAGGGTGTTCAAACAATATTTAGACTTGTTCGTTATCGTCTTTATTGATGATATCCTCATTTATTCTCGGAGTGAGGAAGAGCATGCGGCTCATCTGAGAGTTTTTCTGCAAACTCTCAAGGACCGCTAGTTATTCACTAAGTTTAGAAAATATGAATTCTAGTTACAGTCTTTAGCTTTCCTTGGTTATTTGGTATCCAGCGAAGGGATCCGAGTGTATTCTCAGAAAATTGAGGTAGTACAACACTGGCCCAGACCCACTTCTCCATGAGATATCAAAAGTTTCTTGGGTTTGGCCGGTTATTACATGAGATTTGTTGAATGATTTTCATCTATAGCTTCCCCATTGACCAAGTTGACTCAGAAAAAGTGGAAGTTTGAGTGGTCAGATGAGTGTGAGAAGAGCTTCTCAAAACTAAAGACTAAGTTGACCACAGCTCCAGTCTTGACTCTACCAGATTGTTCAGATGGTTATGTAAACTATTGTGATGCATCCAGGGTCGGCCTAGGTTATGTGTTGATGCAGCAACATAAGGTCATAGCTTATGCTTCCAGAAAGCTTAAGGTTCATGAGAAGAACTACCCGACTCATGACCTCGAGCTTGCAGCCGTAGTATTTGCCCTTAAGATTTGGAGACACTATTTGTATGGTGTTCATGTCGATGTATTCACATATCATAAGAGCCTCCAGTATGTGTTCACCCAGATAGAGTTAAATCTTCATCAGAGGAGATGACTTGAATTCCTCAAGGACTATGATATGAATGTGCTTTATCATCCCGCTAAGGACAATTTAGTAGCTGATGCTCTTAACAGATTATCTATGGGTAGTGTAGCACATGTTGAGGTAGAAAATAAGGAATTAGAAAAATATGTTCACCGGCTTGCTCGCTTAGGAGTTGGTCTTATGGACATGGCAGATGGTGGTGTGATAGTTCAGAATAGATCAGAATCTTCATTGGTAGCGGAGGTTAAGGAAAAATAAGATAGTGATCCTATATTGCTTCAGTTGAAAGGTGCAGTTCATCAGCAGAAAGTAGAGGTTTTCTCCCAAGGGGGAGATGGTGTGCTTCATTACCAGGATCGCTTGTGCATTCCTAAAGTGGGTGAGTTGAGGCATCAGATCCTTAGAGAGGCTCATAACTCCAGATATTCCATTTATCCAGGTGCCACTAAGATGTACCATGACCTAGGGTAGTCTTTTGGTGGAATGGCATTTAAAGGGACATAGCAAATTTTGTGGCTAAGTGTCCTAATTGTCATTAAGTTAAGGTAGAATATCAAAAACTAGGAGGTATGACTCAGAAGATTAACATTCCTACATGGAAGTGGGAAGTGATAAATATGGACTTCATTACGGGTTTACCTCGTACTCGCAGACATCATGACTCCATTTGGGTGATAGTCTACAGAGTGACTAAGTCCGCTCACTTCTTAGCTGTCAAGACTACAGATTCAGCGGAGGATTACGCTAAACTCTACATCAATGAGATAGTTAGGATACATAGGGTTCCCTTGTCTATCATCTCAGATAGAGGTCCTCAGTTTACCTCTCATTTCTGGAAATCATTTCTGAAAGGTCTTGATACTCAGGTAAATCTCAGCACAGCATTTCATCCATAAAGGGATGGTCCGAAAGAGCGTACCATTCATACCTTAGAGGACATGTTGAGAGCTTGCATGATCGATTTCAAGGGTAGTTGGGACGATCACCTACCTCTCATAGAGTTCACCTATAATAATAGCTACCATTCCAGCATTCAGATGGCCCCTTATGAGGCATTATATGGGCGTAGATGCAGATCTCCAGTTGGTTGGTTTAAAGTAGGTGAAACAACATTGATTGGGCCCGATTCGGTTCATGAAGCTATGGAAAAAGCTCAGCTCATAAGATATAGGCTTAAGACATCTCAGAATCGTCAGAAGTCCTATGCAGATGTAAGGAGAAGGGACTTAGAGTTCGAAATCAATGATTGGATTTTCCTAAAAGTGTCACATGTGAAGGGGGTAATGAGATTTGGCAAGAATGGGAAGCTCAGTCCTAGATATGTAGGTCCTTACAAAATCCTGAAAAGGGTTGGTAATGTGGCTTATGAGTTAGAGTAGCCAGCAGAACTAGCAGTGGTTCATCCAGTCTTTCACATTTCCCTGTTGAAGAAGTGTGTGGGTGATCTGGCATCTATTGTACCATTAGAGAGTGTGGTTGTGAAGGTTTGTCTCACTTACGAAGAGGATCCAGTTGAAATTCTTGATCGTCAGGTTTGAAGGTTGAGAAATAAAGAGGTCGTTTCAGTGAAGGTTTTGTGGAGGAGTCCGTCCGTAGAGGGAGCTACTTGGGAAGTAGAAGCAGCTATGAAGGTCAAGTATCCTCATCTCTTTCCTTTCGATTTCATTTCAGCTTGAGGTAATAGTTCCTCTCCAGTCTCCTAGCTTACTCTTGCATAAATTCAGTCTTAGTATTATGTTCCTTCAGCTGTTCTTGCATTTTCAGCATATTTGCATGTTCTTAGAACCCAATTCAGTCATATATCAATTTTTAGTACTTAGTGGTAGGGATTGCAGCTCCTTCCCTCCATACTCAGCTAGTTTAGACTTCATTCGAGGATGAATGTTCCCAAGGGGGAGCTAATGTAAAACCCCGTATTCAAAAAAGACTAGACAACATATTTTTTTAGAAGTTGCAGGTGCCACCGATGGGTGCCACCTACGGACCGTAGGTTGAACCACGGATCGTAGGTGGGGTCCGTTGTTGGCCACCTAAACTCCACCCAGATTTCTCCAGAAAAGGCAATACCTACAGACCGTAGGTGGGACCACGGTCCGTGGTCCAGGTCCGTGGATCATTGCCCTTAACTCATGTCCGAGATGCCAATAAACGGACTGACAGGACTGACCGTCGGTCAGTCCACGGCCAGTTGGTCAGGCCCGTTGATGGCCCAAACAACTTTTAAGTTAGGGCTCGTTTGGCCTTTTCCCCTAAGCGTTGGACACCTAAACTACATCGCTCATAGTTTTGAGAAGTTTAAGCCTAGTATTCTAATCAGATCTTTCCCTAAGCGATTCATTCACCTGAATTCGCCAAGAACTAGAGCAAACGGAGAAGAAACCGTCAACAAAGCCCTCTTTAAGAACACATCAGGTTTTTTTCAGTTTCAACCCCGAAATCGAAAGATTTCTCCGTTAATTTCGTCACCAGGTATGTGGGATTTCACTAGTGGATTCCTTTCATCCACTAGGTCCCTAGAATTCTGTCAGATTCTTGATTTCTTCCATATCTTGTTAGACCTAGGGTTTCGAAATCCGTGGATAATTATTGTAGTTTAGCTGCTGTAGTATTCCTAATCGAGATATCATCATTTCTTGGAAACGTAGTTTAGTTCCTTGTATAAAACTCAGAACCCTAGTTTTGTAGATTCTTTTAGTTCATGAATTACACTAGCTAGGTCAAATAAACAGATATACATGCCTCAGATTTTGAATGTTTCATTATCAGTACTTAAATGTTGCATTCTCAGTTAGCATGTCTGAATATTTAGCTTTCCAGTATATTTAAGTTATGTTGTATTGTACACCTTACCAGTTGGGAGTAGGCTTAACACCGAGTTGGACTAGGGTTTAGCATATCCGTATAGTCCCAGAACTACGTGCCCCCGTAGGAGCATAAGCCCCTATGATGGGCATCAGATTTAGTGATCATGTCAGTCATGCCGTTATACCCCTAGCAAGGTATATTGGGTACTCTCGATGGGGCGTATACATAAGACTCCACGTTTAGCTCACGTGGTTTTATGTAGGTTAATAGTAGCTCCCACAATCATAATTTAGTGCATTTGACCAGGTTTTCAGTTATACCTCAGCATTCAGTCTCAGTATATCATGTTCAGGATTAGTACTTGGTCATTGCATTTAGCTGAGTCTTCAGTATATTTCAGCATTTACATTCAGTTCAGATTATATCATTGCTCAGTATTCTTTGTTCAGTTTATGTATTTTGTTCAGCTATATTCTATATCCTGCATACTCAGTACATTCAAAGTACTCATGCATACTCTGCGCTACATCATTTCATGATGTAGGTTCAGGTACTCAGCATCTAGATCACGCATAGTTCGGTTTCTGATCAACATTTCAGTGGTGAGTCCTCATACTTTGAGGACAATAGACATGTTTTTTAGATTCAGTCTTTTATTTCAGTTTCAGTTTTGCTAGAGTTAGTTGGGGGCATGTCCCAGCAATTCTAGTCAGTAGAGGCTTTTTCAGACATAGCTTTAGACTTAGCTTTAGTTTTTGAGTGATTCTTCAGTATCACTAAACTCGTAGTCGTTTATCTATATTCAGAACTATATTGGGAATTCCCCATCTTTTAGTTAATTATTGTTTTAAAGCTTATGCATAGTATGTTTTACTCGGTTATTCTTTTAGTATGCTTATGATTAAGCCAGACACAGGTTTAGCTTAGGGTCACTCGTGATCCTAGGTCACATGTTACGTCAAGGTGGTAGCCTCGGGGTATGAAAATGGGTTAGCTTTGGGTCACTTATGGCTCTAAGAACCGTGTTATGACTAAGGGTAGTCTCAAGTCGTGACAAACTTGGTATCAGAGCACGAGGTTCAAGTGTCTTAGGATGTCTGAAAAGTCGCATCTAGTAGAATTTTTTTTGTGGGGGTGAAGCGCGTCACACTTATAAGGAGAAGGCTATTGGATGTTTAGGAAATTATTTCTCTTCTTTCATACTCTAGATCGTGCAATAGAGCTATTCCCTGGGAAATATATGCAAATTCATGCGTTGTTCTAATTCTCCTAACTATTCCTCATCTTAGAGGTGATTAAAGTAGTAATGCTCAATTCATACTTATAAGTTATTCTAAGATAGAATTATCAACATTTCAAAGACCATAGAAAGGGCTTGAGAGGAGCCCATTAATGTGTTTTAGCTCATCAATTCTAAATTTTATTTTATCATCTATGTGATTCGTATTATTGAGCCAAGATATGATATGCATTCAGATTATTCTATAATCCTCGTTACATAGAACATTCATAAAGGGAGAAATTATGTGTCGAAATTCTTGGGTAGTACTGTCACCCATAAAATAGTGTGATTTGGGATGTTATGATTTATTAATGGAATGATCCAACATTTGAAGTGTGAATCTAGAATTGTGGTACCTAGAATGATTGGGATAATACATAAACAAAGTGTAGTGTGTTTGTGTGTGTATATATATATATATATATATGTGTGTGTGTGTGTTTGTGTGTGTGTGTGTGTGCGCGCAGTAGTTATGGATCCATTAAGTTAGAATGGAAGTTATATGTCTTAAGGTATTAACTAATGAGTAATAAGTTGATGTAGATCTCCTGGTAGGAGGTAGAGAAGAGCTTACTAATTAAGATGACTTAGATTATGATTAAACTAGAAAGATAATTTATGATGAATGTCATGAATGAAAGTATAAAGTGGTTAATGATTGGTAGATCTAGGTTGCACTTTGTGATTTTAAAAAGGAGACACTTGATGCTTATAGAGCTATGAATATAGAATGGACATACAAATGGATAAGTAGTGGGGATATGCGAAAGAAAGATATGCTAATGTATTATAATTAGATAGACTGTAAGATTCAGATCAACAACTATTAGTAAGATATTTTAGTGGACTAGTGTTTCTAAATTTATTTATTTATCTAGTTATTGCTAAGCCTGAATAGTATGTGAAGTTTGGTTATTATGCATGTCTTGTTCTAGATGCTAAATTTGAAATGTAAATGACCACTAAGGTGGAAATAAATGACAGTTTGGGGTTAGTGATGTTTATTTTATAGAATTTATCTAGTAGGCTTGAAATAACATATGTAAGAATTTAAGGTTATGAATTCTTAATAAGTGTGATGGTGCAAGTATGATGTAGATGTGACCTATAGGTGAGACATTAAATGGTGACCAAGTAAATAGATAAAAGAGATCCTTAAGAATAAAAAAGAAAGAAGTTTACTCGAGATAATATGTGGTTGCATGATATTCTATGATTATTTAGAGTTATGTATTTGTAGTGGGTATGTTTAAGTATCTAAGTATGAAGAAGTTTAAGTATATTATGTCTTATATGGTGATGGTAAGAGATATATGGTGTTGTGGCTCTTAATTAAGCTTTAATCGCTATTGATTCAGAGGGATATGAACTTAGAGGTGTGATGTCTGTAGAATAGCAAGAAATGATTAGATATGAGGTGCTAGGGTGGTTATGTTTGCTAGTAAGAGTATCAGGTATATGATGATGAGTATAGAGTGTAGAAGAAGTTATGAGTTGTATCTTTGAAAGAAATATCCTATAATGAAGCTAGTATCTTCCAAATATACATTGTCTGGGCAAGTTAATTGTTCAAGTGTATATTATTGCTGAGTTTAGAGGTTATGGAGTAGACCCACAGGCTTGGAATGTTGGCCTTGACCTAAGGGGGAGATGATACGGAGAAGAACCAAATCAAGTTTTATTAATCATATTGTGCTACATTTCAGAAGGAGTTATGATGAGATAGCAATTCATTTCTATTATAGAATATTCCTTGGATTTAAGTCATTATGATACTTAGTCATATTTTTTGTTTAGGCATCATGCCGTTGATTGATACTCATGTAACTTATACAAATTGCTATCCATGCTCAGATTATATAATAGAAAGCAATAGCTTCAGAACAACGACCCTCATATTACTCCATGAATCTATTCCTCTACCTCTGTGATATAAAACTCACGATGCATGCAACCATGATTTCTCGGTATGCTCAATCCTATGTTCTCATGATATATTCTTGGTGACTAGTTAAATCATAATACGTAAAGTAAATTTTCAGATCATATTTCTTAAACAACTCATGCCCATGATTTCATTGTGTTATATCCTACTTATGTTAACCCATGATAGTGATGAATTGTTATGACATGTTCTACGCTTCAAACACCTCTCTATGTATGTTTTATGCTTCAAGTACAGAATGTATTTGTGCTTATTACACTTATCTCTTCAGGTTCACCATTTATGAGTGAAAAAGTCATGATAGGTATAGGTTATGGTTTATCAGTATCTCTCTTATTCTAGATACTCATACTCTAGTCCTTTAGTGACCCTCCCTATGTTGTAAAAGTGGTATTGATAGTAGCTGAATAGTGATTTTAGATTAGAAGATAGTTGTCCCTTATTGACAAGATTGTGGTATTCTCATTCTACCTAAGGTTACATAAGTGGACGGATATCAAGATCTATTTTATAAAATAGTTAAATGAAAAGTCTTTGTGTGATTCTTGGTAGTAGTTCTTGAAAATTTTATCTTATAAAGACGCTAGGAAATCTGAAAAATATTAGATGGGTTGCTTCACTTGAAATTCATGAAGTAGTTATATTTATAGGCGTTATTATTATGTTGATAACATATGGATGAATGCATGATAGTAATTTTTTGATTTGAACTCAAGGTCATTTAAATGGCGTGGTAAGAAGAAGTTGTATTCTTGGGATGAAATCTCCTATACATTTATAGGATTAATATGTTCATTGTACGTGTAACAACTTGTGAGTTTAGGTTTGGCTTAAACATTGTGAGACCATGCAGTTAGACTTAGACATGAGTAGAGGTAGACACAGGTATCCTTGTAAGGGCAGTAAGTTGCAGGTGATGACGGGTAGTATTCAAGAGAAGAAATCTATTTAAGAATTGTTTGTAATCTTAAAAATCAGCAGTCGCATCACATAAAGCATAGTAGAACTATTTGTATTGCATGCCATGCTACCCACATCACATGTAAAGTAACTTCAGATGGTGTGTTACCAATGTTAAAATCTATATCGTTCATACTTTTTGAATCTACGCCGGTATCTCACATAAATTATGCATATGATTCCTTCCCTTGAAATGTTACAACAGTTTAGTTTCAAAATCTTCAAATGCTAACAAAGACCAAGTTCATGTCCTTGTTTATGTTCTTCATATCTATGCTAGTTCTTGCACTCTTAGCTCGTTATTTTACGTACTTATTGTTGATTCCCAGATACCTATTGTTGGTAAAATTCAATTTATGCTATTATGTACAGAAAATAGCCCAAAGAAATCTTAACTTACTCTATCACATGTACATTCTAGCTTTAATCTTCATTCGAGGAAAAATGATCCCAAGCGGACGATATTGTAACGCCCCACAAATTTTAAGCAAAGATCCGAAAAATCCTTCATATCTGTATTGGCTCGAACTCGATGACTTATAATTGTATATGTATGGATTGAGATCAATTCTTAAGTGTGGAAAGTATTTTGGATGTGAAGTATATAAACAGTTTTTGTGGCTTAATACCAAGAAAGTCAATGGTCGTTAAACCTTATTTCCAACACATTCGACTATTTTTTAATTCGAGCTTTGTGCTAAAAGTTATGCACATTTTACTAGGCATTATATATTATGCGCGATCCGCCGCACCAAGTAGAAGTGCCACGCGAAGTAGTTTTTAGTTGCGCGACCACGCACGCTTCTTCGGAATCCTTTTAGTTTTCTCTTCTTTCAGATTCTAGAAGGGTGTTTTTGTCTTTTCTCATCCAATAGCCTTAACCCATGTCTATTAACCTCTTCCATAAGCCTTATTCATTCAAATTTCATAAGTTACGACAAACTTCATCTCGAAGAACTCCATAGAAGGGTTTCTCAAGTTCAAGCGATAAAAGAGGTGAGTCCAAAGCTTTTCTTCAATAATTTCTAAAATTTAACAAGGTTTTCCATTTCTTGTATGTGAGATTTCATGGATGGATATCTTTTCATCCACTAAATCGCAAGAAAGCCCTATTCTTCAATTAACCAAATTCTACAAAACCTAGGTGTAACACCCCGGATTCAAGAAAGACCAAAAGTAGATTTTCAGAAGTTGCAGGTGCCACTAACGGAGGCCAAACCACGGCCCGTGGATGGGACCACGGACCGTAGGTAGGGTCTGTAGATTGACCACCCAGAATCTCCAGAAAATCACGACACACGACAGGACCTACGGACCGTAGGTGGTCCATGGTCCATGGTCCAAGGTCTGTGGATCGTAACCCTCAGCACCCAGTCTCTAAAGCAAAAAAACGGCCGACCAGGACGGACCGTCGTTCAATCCACGGTCCGTCAGTCAAGTCCGTCAATGGCCTCGTCAGCTTTTAAGTTAGGGTCGTTTTGGTTTTTTTCCCTATGCATTGAAAATTTAAACTACGTCGTTTAATACCTAAAGTATATCGTTTTACTCAGTTTAAGCCTAATAATCTAGTCAGGACCTACCAAAACCTTTATTCTCTAAAAATCACAAAAAATTAGAACGAAGAGAAGAGAAAGGGTTCATTTCATCCACTAGGTCCCTAGAATTTAGTTAGTTCCTTGATTCCCTATATCTTTTTTAGACTTAGGGTTTCTAAAACCTTGGATATTTACTGTGATTTAGCTGTTGTAGTATCCTAAAATGAAATAGCTTGTTTTCTTGGAAACGCTGTTTAATTCCTTATATGAAACTCAGAACCCTAGTTGTGTAGATTCTCTTAGTTCATGAATTGCACTTGGTAGGTCAGTTAAACAGATAATCATGCTCCAGTTCCAAATGTTACATTATTAGTATATAAATGTTGCATTCTCAGATTTGCATGTCACTATTTCGAGCTGTTCAGTATATCAATATTTCAGTTACATTTCAGTCACATACAAATTCAGTTGGGAGTAGACTTAGCACCGAGTTGGACTAGGGTTCAGCGTACCCTCATAGTCCCAGAACTACGTGCCCCCGTACGAGTATAAGTCCCCTCTGTTAGGCATCAAATTTAGTGATCACGACAGTCATGCCTTTGTACCCCTGGCAAGGTATATTGGGTCCTCTTGATGGGGCATATACATCAGACTCCACATTTAGCTGAAGTGGTTTTATGTCGGTTAATAGTAGCTCCCATAGTTAGACTCTTAGTGCATTTGACCAGCTTTTCAGTATATACTTCAGTATTCAGTTTAGCATGTCTTGTTCATGATTAGTACTCCACGTTTAGCCCACTTGGTCATTTCATTCATTTCAGCTTTTTCAGTTATGTTTTCTATATGTATATTCTTTCTCAGCTTACAGTATTGGTCAGTTATGCCTTGTTTCAGCTTATATATGTTTTCTCAGCTTAGTATCTATATCCTACATGCTCAGTACATTCAAAGTACTGACGCATTCTCTGCACTACATCCTTTCATGATGTAGGTTCAGGTACTCAGTGTAACACCCCGACTTTTCAGAACTCTAATTTAACTCGTACCTTCTTGGAAAAACAAAGAGGGTGAGTAATGAATTAAGAATGATGTCGTATGTCATATTTTAAATTTTCAAGGGCTGTATCTCAAGTTTTTAAGTTAGGTAAGTTGCAAAATAAAAGTTGGCGAAAGTTATCGTAAGTTCCTTTTAAAATATTTCTCT
>JAJONR010004566.1:0-43139 GCA_029582245.1 Solanum etuberosum | reverse complement strand
CTCTTTTTGCTCCTATTTTGTGTTTACATGGTGTAGTTAACCACCAGTGTGTTAGTGTTATTGTATGTGGGTATAGTTTATCTAGGAATGGCATTCCTATGAGTATATCTTTGTTATTAAATTCGTAACTATACATTTCTCCTATTTAAATTGACTTCAGGTGACAATTAATCCCTTCAATTTTCGGTGTACACAAGTAGATACTAAAACTTTTATAAAATTGAACAAGTAGACACAAACGTTCTACCTGGCATAATACATGCAGGACGCCACGTAGGACACAAAATTACCATGTAGGATGGCACGTATGACACAAAATTATCATGTAGGACGCCACATAAAACAAAATGTGTCTATTTGTTCAATTTTATACAAATTTAAGTGTGTATTTGTGCATACACAAAATTGAAGGACATAAATGGACGTTGAATCGAGGAACATTTATTGTATTATGCCTATTTTCTTTTACTGAACTAAACATGAAATCAACCGAAACAATGAGGTAATAAAAAACAAATCAGTGGAGAACAAAGATTAGAAAGATGCTTGGAATAATATAAGTAGAATGTTATGGGTGTAATGAAGAATCTTAGAGACTTATTAATTAAGGTGCAAGGAATGGAATTAAAAACTTTGATCCTTTGCGAGGTGGAGGATTCTTTGGCTTCTTTCGAGGCTGACGTTTTTTCTGCTGAGGAGGGTTGAATGCTCTACAATTTTTTCTAATTTCTCCGAATCTTCCCTCGAGAACTTGTGTGTTCCCTAACTTGATCAATGCATTTGCAAAAGCCTGTTGGAAGGCTTTTGGATTTATAGAAAAATTATTAACAATCCCAGAAGTTGACCTATCTGATGCGAGTTCTTGATCAATTTTCAAGATCCCTTTCTTCAACCTTATCTGCTTGTAGAAATCATTGTCGACAATAAATGACGTGCTTTGATCTAAGAAAACTGAGGGATCATTATTCCTTGCAGCACAAGTCGTACTAAGTCTTGTGAACAAGTTAGGATCCATACTACCGTCAAATCTGGATATACGATCTTGAATGAGACTACAATGTGTAATTCCAACGGTATGGGCACCCAAAAGAGTGACCATGTCATTCAGGCTAAACCCTTTGTTTGTGAAAATTTTTAATGCTTCTTGCACTGTTAAACTTGGTCCTGGTAAGTTAACTTGTGCTGGATTTGAGACAAGCCCATCTCGTCTCCCTGTGGGGATGTTATACTTAGGTCCTCCAGCTAATGCCACCGAATCTCGAGTAGCTAATGCTATGATATCTGCACAGGAGACGGTAGTTGGGCATGCAGACTCTAGTCGGCTCTTAATCCGATCAATAAGCTCATATCCTCTTACTGATTGGTTTGGTCCCGCATCTTTTTCAGATTGCTTGTTTCCAGTGTTCTTCGAGTCTATCAGTATTGATGCATCACAACCCTGAACAAACATACAAACTTCTTTAATTTTTTAGTTCTGTATCCTAATTTGACACACCACAATATTAAAAAATATTTTAGTGCATTATACATATCTTTTGTTTAACATCTCAAGATTCAAAAAATATACTATATTTTACTAGTAATATATTTTTTTTTTCCTTAAACTTTGTATCCAATCAAATTAAGAGAACCAAATTGAGATAGAGGAAGAACACTTTACATCATGTACCAAACTCTACAAGACAATTAATTTAGAAATCACTACTTTGTTAAAAAAAAATTAAAAAAATGAAAAAAAATGAAAAAAAAAAAATACTTGGGAAATACCAGAATTTGTTACATGTAGAGTCGGCAATTTCAATTTATACTTTAATAAGTTGGATCACTTAAATATAGGCGTCAATCTATTTTAACTCATACAATTATGAATAATATATATATATATATCCATGTACCAAATTGTTGAGCACATTCACCACAACCTTATATGAGTCAAATGTTCAATTTCGGAAACAAAAAAGCAATGAGAAAGTGAGTGAATTGCAATTTGATTTATTTTCTATATGTCCTCGATTTAATCCAATTATTTGACACCTTAATTATATCACACATACAATTATATTCTGATATTTCAATAATAATAATAATAAAAAGAATATATTTTCAATTTTTTTTATGACAAGTAGATTTATTCCCAATCAACCAGTCAAAGAAACATACAATTAATTGATCCAAAGCAAGAATGGGAAGGTCGAAATTTCGTGTATATTTATGCCACACAGAAGCAAGAATATTATTACATACCCTGACAAAGCAGTCATGAAAATACATCCGAAGCAAGGCTGCTGTGATGGAACGATCAGTAGAGAAGGAGCGTTGCACTTCTTGTTGCACAATACTTTCGGCTGCACGGCATTTTTTGGCGTAAAAGCCAACTTGAAGTGCACCTGACACAATAGTAGGTTCATGAAAAATACAACATATAAACAAGAGTTGTATTATCTTCTTCTCCATTTAATTGAATGTGTTAATTAAGAAAATTATAGCACTTAATTCAAAATGAAAATTAATCAATTGAGAGGACTTTCTAAAGGTATTTATACATATATAGATGCCATATACAATAGAGATGTTGGAGCTTTGAAAGTTAAACATAAGTGGGATGCACGACGGCACGTATATAATAATAAAACTATTTTAAGACAAGAAGATATAATGAGATTAATTACGTTGGTTCAAGAATATTATTCCCCGTTCTTAATAATGTGTTAGTAAGATCTAATAAGATATGCTTAATAATTGCATTTGTTCCTTTAGAAGTTAAATATTTTATTTTATGAACTATGAACAAATGCTACATATCAGACGACGGACATCATTTTTGTTGAGTATCTTTAAATATTTAATTGCATGAACTTATTAGCTTAACCTCCACTTCAAAGTCTTGATAAATATAAATTAGTCCCTAAACCCCCAAAGGCTTACTAAAAAAATATTTTTTTAAAGTTCCCATGGTAATCATTTAAAACTTATTAGATATAAATTTTATATAATGATTCTAATAATATTAAATTCAAGATATATTAGTCCAAGTGAATATAATTGGATTACTAATTGAAGTTCAACAAATGAGGGATTAATTAAAAGTCTAATTTCGGCTACAAATAATGAGTCCACTTTGCTACAGCCCAATAGACATGTCACTTAAATCTTAATGGTTGACAGGAAATCTTTTTTAATCATAACTCCTCAATTTTACAACTATAAATAGAAGCCTCACAATTCACAAAACGGATCAAAATTCTAACAAGAAGTCAGAGAAATCTGTGTGGATCAAACGCCACAGATTTTTCTATAAGCTACAAGTTCAAGAATTTAAACATTCAAGTTCAAGAACAAGCTCAAAAGCCCTTGAACTAAAGTATAAGTTAAGAACAAGTTCAAGATTCAATTTCAAGCTCAATAGCCCTTGAAAGTATATTTAAAAAGACGAAGCAGAGGATTCATAGAGATTGTAATGCTCATATTTGAAATCAAATAAATACGATTGTTGCGATATTTTACATTATTGATTATTATTATTTTTCGACGCGGATTTTACTGTCTATAAATTGTAGCGCCCTAGTGGAACAATCTCTACCTCTCATCTCAACTCTTAGAGCATCAAAGAATATTGAAATGACTTCCATGAAGTTCAACTCTCAATCAACTACCACTAAGGCTGCAGACTCCAAGTTCTAGATCTACTGAAGTAGTCAGAATTCTTGGTGTTACTTTCGGAAGTTTTGGAGTTATTACGAGGACGAAGGTCACTATGCCGGGACAACAAACAATTCAAGTGCCATCCACATCAACTTTTATTTTTAGTTCTTCAACTCCAAACGGATCAAGGTCCTCCACAAATGCTTCAGAAGGAGAAAGTAGTTTTGGTGAAAAGAACAAGACGACCTTAGCTCTACTTGAGCGCTCTGGTATTAAGAACTCTACCACAAAGAAGAACTATGATTCAACTAATGAATCCTCTCCACACACATCTCGTAATGTGAGTTCGTTGAAGATCAATTTGTGTGACAATCCATGCTACTCTCATACGTCCCCAATGATCATGCAAGCAATGGTAACTGATACTTTATCCATGGAGGAACATCTTGAAAATATGGCAAAGTTTGTTCAAGGAATGACAAAGCATATATACCACCAAGAGTCTTGAATTGATAAGTTAGTGTCACGAACCAACGTATACCCTAGACGTGACATGTCGTATAGGATCCTGAGTGGCCCTACATAGGCCACTTAGCATGCATAAACAGGATAATAGAATTAAAGAGTTCAAAAGACAGCTATATCATAAAGAGTTGTTAAAAATGAGCGGAAGTCTAAGTAGTCTAAAAGTCATCTATTATATCAAGAGTGATTGGGACGTAACATATTCATCACATACAATATCTGAAAAGTAAAGACGAAATCAATAAAAGATTCGGTCCTCGGAACAGGAGGACTCACCACTACTCAAGACTACCAAAGTGATCACTAGCCATGGGGATGCAGAATCGGAGCGTCGGAGCCTACATTTTTAGAAGAATGTAGGAAAGAGCATGCGTTAGTACAAGAATGTACCAAGTATGATAGGAATGCATAAAAGTTACCAAATCATGCCAAAAGGACTTTTCATGATATGCAACAACTAAGTTTAAAAGATAAGATAAGAGATTAGAAGTATAATTATGGTCATGGTCAATGCAAGTAAAATCATCTTTGAACGCATGTGAGATAGTTCTAGAAGTAACCTTAGTTCATCATTATTGTGTGATTTAGCTTTAACCGACATAGAGACCATGTGAGCTATAACATGGAATCTGGTGTCTACCCCACACTGAAAAGGGGTGTCCTCACTTGCCAAGGTAAGAACCATAAACTTCTAGCTTAACTGGATCACTAGCTAATGTCTATCTAAGACAACCTATGATGGCACATAGTTTATGGGACATGGGTAATTGACACTTGTCCAGTCGGTGCTAAACATAGGTCCCACGGAATAGTCATCGATTATATTCATCTTTATCTTTAAAGGACATGGGTAATCGCCTCTTGCCTTATCATTAAGGGACATGTGTAATCACCTCTTGTCTTATCATTAGAATAGCTCCTAAAACTATATTTATAGTTTAGTTGAGAAAACCTTTCAACTCTAAGAATTCTTTATGGGAGAAAATCCTTTCACATTCATGTATTGAGTAATATGTGATAAATCCTTTCACAACAATCAATAACAACAAAATTTATGCTTTACTTTCAAAGAACCTTAGATAATTTTCATCAATTTCATAAGAAGATGCATATCTTCAAAAAATCATCTTTCATAGTTCAAAATCCACTTTCAATCATCATAGTCTAGAAAACATGGGTTAAGCATGGGTTCATGAGAATTCAACTTAAAAACATAGAATTATCTCAATTCATGTATAATAGTTCATAAAACAATCAATTGAATTAACATTGAAAGGAACCCATGACATGGAAGAAAACCCTAACCTCAATTGGAGATTTCTAATTTGTAAATTGGAGAATTTAGGAACCCTGTGGAGGAAAGATCTCCATAGGTGAAGACTATCATACCTTGATGCCAAAAGCTTGCAAGTAATGGAGGATTTGGAGACTTGACCTTGAAATCCTAGTCTTCTTCTTCTTCCATAGAGAGAAATATTTAAGAGGATGACTTGTTCAACTTTTGAGAATTTAGGAGAATGAATTGAATTAGGTGTTTTGGGGGTTAAAATTCATTATATAGGGCTTTGGGTAAAAGGTAAAATGACATATTATTGAGTTAAAATAATTAGGGAAAAGGCCATGAAGTCCCTTAAAATAACTGTCGACCCTCGCTGACGGTCTGACCTACGGTCCGTAGGTCCTGCCACGGACC
Source organism: Solanum etuberosum (assembly GCA_029582245.1). Classification (NCBI taxonomy): domain Eukaryota; kingdom Viridiplantae; phylum Streptophyta; class Magnoliopsida; order Solanales; family Solanaceae; genus Solanum; species Solanum etuberosum. The sequence goes on along the minus strand of JAJONR010004566.1, from coordinate 37,279 downwards.
GTCCTGGTCGACCGTCGGTGGGTTCAGAGATACCCTTTTTGGTCCCCCAATGACGAGACCCTATGTACGGTTCGTGGGTCCACTTACCGACTGTACATCCAACCATGAGTCCAAACTTTTGATCTTAAAATTTCACTAAGTTGAGACTGACCTATGAGGTATACCTACGACTCGTACATTAAATGACGGACCATCCTGGTGAACCATCAAAGAGTACTAGGACTAGATGATTCAACTCAAATTGGACTTGCCACCTACGGTCCATGGTTCAACCTACGGATCGTTGGTGGTTCCGTCAGAACTGACACCAGATTTTGGAAAAACTGAAATTTTACTTTCTTTTTGAATCTGAGGTGTTACAGTTGGTGGATAGGATGGAGCAGATTTGTGCCCAAGAACTTCAAATTCTTCGAGTTTTCAAATTGAGGTCTCCAACCAATGATGTATGCAAGTTGAAGTCTTCAAATTCTACAAATTTACAAGTTGAAGTTTTCAAATTCTATAAGTTTACAAGTTGGACTCTCAAATCAAATAAGTTTGCAAGATTAAGTTCTCAAAATCTGTTATGTCTATAAGTTGAAGCACTAAAATTTGCAAGTCAAATTTAAATGCGCAAATTTATAAAAAAGAGGATCCATTATTTTCGTTCTTATTGGCATGCAAAATATGGAATAAGTTGGACTATTAAAAGCTTGCAATACAAAAATAAATAGCAAATTCATGTTTGAGAGTGCAATAAAAGCCATAAGACGCATGATATAAGACTGATAAAAAAAACCTAATCTAAACGTAATTTATAGTTGATCAAATCTTGACGACTAGCCTCCAAACACTCTCTTTTCTTTTCCAAATGAGTTGGATTATCAGTCTTCATTAAGTTTATGTTGTCATAGGAGGACGCGTTATCGTCTATAGCTAAAATATTGGCTCGAATCCCTTCAACCTTCTTTTTAGTAGTTTTTATAACAACTTCAAGTTCTTTTCCCTCTCCTTGTAGAGTTGCTAGCTTCCTCTTAACCTTCTTTAGCGATTTACTATTAGAAGAAGCGTGTTTTTCTTTCTCACCTTCTTCTACTCTAAATGATTCAAGACGCTCCTTGGCCTTGGAAAGAACATCCATCTTCTTATCTTCATGCGCCTTGTCAATAAAATTAGAGTATTCTTGATCATAGGAAAAAGAAAGCTCGGAAAGAGAATCCACCAAGTTCTTCAATGATGAAACATCTAATAAATGCATCTCACTCATCTTGTGAAAAATCTCGTAAATATCCTCATCATAAGATGAAATAGAGTCCGGAGAAGTTCTAGAAAGCTTACCACAAATCCATTCCCTAAGGACAAATATGTACTCCATTTTGTGGTAGAAAACAACACATTTTCCTTCAAAAATACACATAGCTCCATTCAACTCTATAAGAACCCCAAAAATCTCATTTGAATTAGGAGTTAAAACTTTTAAAGTTTGGTCACGAGAAGTAGATGATATCTTTTGTCCTTGCTCGACAATTAAAGTTGATTTTGTCTTATATTTTGGTATTGCAATAAATTCATCACTAACTTGCGATCTTTCATGCCGCAACCACATTGGTTTCTAAACAGTATTTTCCTACAAAAGAAGAGGGTTAGAAAATTGATTTAACCATGATTTGGAGATAAGAGATTGGTGATTAAAAGAAAAGCTTCCAACTCTGAATTGTTAATGTTCTTGAAGGACTATCAACGTTTCAGACCTCTACAACTTCTAAATCAACAGCTTCAGCCCCAGTTGATTTATTAGATATACATTTTATATAATGATTCTAGTAATATTAAATTCAAGATATATTAGTCCAAATGAATATAATTAGATTAATTATTTAAGTCCAACAAGTATGAGTTCTATTAAAAGTATTTCAGTAATTTGGGATAGAAATAAGGATCCCCTTTGCTAAAGCTCAATATACCATGTCACTTAAATCTAATTGGTCAAGGGGAAATATGTTTTAATTATAACTCCTCAATTCTACAACTACATATAGGGGCCTTATAATTCGGAAAATGGACCAAAATTCTAACAAGAAGTCAGAGAGAGCTCGTAGATCAAACATCACAGATTTCTCTATAAGTTACAAGCTCAATAATTCAAATCGATTATGTGAACCAATATAAAATTCGTTGTCTCAATTTACCTTCAACACTTGATTTTGTTAATTGCCTGTTTAACTAACCTATAGGAAAGTCGACTACTCTCTTTCGACAGTTGAGTGGGACAAAAATTTCAATTAACCAAAAAAATGAATTTGGTAAGAATAAGGCTTTGAGAAAACAGAACTTTTCTCAATCCAAGAAAAATTGGAGCTTCAAAAGGTGATGGTTGCAAACAAACTACAACTTTATCAATAAAATACTTGAAAATGAGCTAAATCAAGCAACAATTGAAAAAAAAAAAAACATGAGATCGAACAGTAATTGGAGAGTGAGAGTGAAAGTGAGACAAGAGCGGAAGATGGTGATCACTTTGAGAGAGAAATGTTAATCGACTGGAGAGTGAAATGATGATTGATCGGAGAGAGTAAGAAGAGAAAAAAAAATAAGCAAAAGAAACTATGAATATGAGATTAACTACCGGTGGACAAAAAAATTACACCGTCAATTTATTTTTAGAAATACTTATTAGTGGACAGTAGTTAGTAGATCATTTTTCTTTTTACACGCATAATAAGAAATCATAAATAAGAAGATAATCTTACTAATTCACCTCCCTTTAAAATTTCTTGGAAATTTTACAAACAAATGTGATAACTTTTAAAAAGAATTAATTGCAAGGGTAATATAGGAAAAAAAATATTTAATTCTTTTTTTGATTTAGTAAGATAGACAACTAATATGAGACAACTATTTTTAATAAAATGATGACAACTATTTTTAAGAAAATGATCAACTAATATGAGACGCGGGTATAAACATAATTAGAACTTCGACCCAATCTTCTAAAAATTACAAAATGAACTCTGAGGGGCATTTAATAAACAATAAAATATTTAGAGCTCAAAATAAAGAAAAATGAAAAGGAGACGACATTTTGCTAATTAAAATTGGATAAGCTTATAAAAAGTAATTTTAAAGTCAAAAGTTAAAAAAAATTATAAGTAAATAGTATCCTACTTTAAACTTATTCAAGATCATGATACGTTCTACAACAAATCTAACGCATGTCTAAAGATATTTTAAGTTGTATATGCTCCCTGTATCTTTCTTTTTCTACGTTTGCCGTGATTCAACAAAGTCTAACAAAGGAATCAAAAGCTAATGATGGATACTGAAAATTGGGTCTAATTATATCAAATTTAAACATAGTGCTAATACAATGAATTACAAGATGGACAATATTCGCATAAACAATATTTTAATATATTTGTATTTTAAGAATATAATCCCTTCACACAACGATTCATGTACACTTGTTATCCCACCAAACAACCCAAAATCATTGAATGAGACAAATCATGTTGCACATATACCAACCGTGAATATGTTAAAAGGAAATATTTCATCTCTATCATTGGCAATGGTAGGTGTGTTTAAAGGTGCCGCAGAGGCGAACATCAGATTTGAAGATTTTGGATACACTTAAAATAAAAATCATGAATTAAAAAACTTTGGATGCACTTAAAATGAAAATAGTGAAATAAACACTCTGACTGAATTCGAGCTTAGATCTCACAGATGGATCATCTAGCTTGTATGAGTAGCACAATGACATTCCTATTCTTTTCATGGGTGCATTGTTAATATATATATATATATATATATATATGATTTTTTCTAAAGTTAACGGATGGACGTGTATTCCTACCTAGAGGGGTGGGTCCGCCTCTGCTTACGAGAAGCTTCACTTTGTTTGATCAATTGTTGTTTCTTTCATTGGCTGGAATATTGTAAAATGGGAATAAAAAATGATTAAGTGGCTAGCTATTGTTACGTCCTAAAAGTAAATGGCAGGGCGGCGTGCACGTATTTTTAGACTTGAGTTAATCAAATGAATCGTCTATATCAATATCATGTCTCATCTGTAAATCCATGCATGCATTCAAATCAAGAACCCTCAATTGATTAAAAGTCACATTACTTAACTACCACTCTTAATTGTGTATTTAATTAAAAGTGATAAAAAGTCTGATATATTCTCAACTTTGCAACTTACGATTGATATATCTTTCGTTATAAAATTGACTTACATGCATATAAATGGTCCAAACATGTCCTTTTTGTCTAATAGGAGTGAAAAAAATATTTTTATTAAAGAAATGATATATATATATATATATATATATATATATATATTTGATCCTTTTACAAAGTTAAAAGGTATATTTAATTATTTTCATAGACTAATTATTATTTTTTAATTCTTTTTGCCATCTTTAATTCAATAAATAATTTGAGTTTATCATCTTAATGATCAAATTTATTTTTTCACTCCTCTTCTTATAAAATTTATCATAGATGCCCATTTTTTTTTAGATACCGCAGAAAATAATCTTATATATTTTTTTCTTTTTCCATTCACTCTTCTTTCTTTTTATTTCTCATATTTTCACACTAAAAATAAAATAAGAATAAGAAACTCAAATAATGAAAGGTGAATAGATTTATAAGGGAGATATTTAAAACTCAAATTAGACATTGAATCAAAGAGGCCAAAAATAAAATATTCACGTTTGAGAAGGACCAAATATACCCTTACATAATTTAAAAAAAAATAAAAAATAGAAAACTTTAAAATTATTTCACTTCTATTAGAGGAATATTGTATATCTAGGTTGAGTGTAACAGTAAATCTATATCTTAGTCATTTGTATAGAAAAAGGTATATATGAGTCACTTTTATAACGAATGATGTGTTAGCTCTAAATTATGAAATTAAGAGGTATATCAATCCATTAATTTTTTTTATAAAAAATGAATTCGCAAAGACAGCCCCAAATCCATCTTCTATAAGAACCAACGTGTAACACACCAAATTTTTTTTAGCTAAGACCCGAATCATTTTGTAGCACCTCACAACTCTACTCTTAAAATTTGAATCGTTCGTCGTAAGTATATGAGCTTGAAATGAGTTATTTTCTACTTGCTCATATGTTATAAAGTCCTTTACCAAGTATATCAAGAGTATCTAAAGTGATCTAGGTTCATAAGGGACCTCAGATGCCAATTCAAGTTCAAAGCAATCCTATTTGCTAAGTTCTCGCACGAGTTCATATAAATGTCAACTTCAAACACTCATGTCTCTCAACAAATAATTAATTAGGTGGTTTATGACCTATCAAATTAAAAGTATTTGAGTTTTCATTCCAACGCTACCGAGTTTGCCTTATTTCGAGTTCGGATTAAACATTTATGATTGTTTTACTGGAACATACCTAGGCTGGGAAATTGGACAAACTCACCTGCTCAATCGGCGATCCACCAAATGGGTTTGTGAATTTCCGAATCAGCTCACCGAATTGTTCGGAAAACCTTAAGCTTCTGTCCATTTGGGCAATCTACAGTCCCAATGGACAATTCGCCGAGTAGTTTTGGCGAGGAGTCCTCCAAATCGCCAATTTGGCTGACTGGATTCATTAAAAGATCGTTTTCTTTGATCGTTATTGTTTTCTTACGTTCTAGAAGGATATTCTTGACCTTTTACCCTAAATCAACTTTCCTAAGTCCATCTTACACCTTAATAACATCATTATACATATAACAATTCTGGAAACCCCCAATTCTCATCATTCTATAGATCAAGAACTCCAAGAAAGGGATTACTCCAATTTATGAAGATCGAAAGGCTCCAAGTTCAAGATTCTCTTTAAGAATCCTAAGGTTTACAATCCAAGGTTCTTCTCCACCTTTCATCTCCAAGGAAACCACAAGAAATACAAAATTTAGGGTTTCAAGTCTTCGAATCAATTTCTTCTTCAAACTTATTAAAGAACTTTATTCTTGTAGGTATGTAAGGCTATCATAGTGTTGTACTACTTCGTCCACACGCCCTACATCTACTTTCAAATAAGTAAAGGAGTAATCTAGAGCTCTATCCTTAGATTTAAGTATTCTTGAGATAAGTTGATATTGAGTTCTGAGTTTTTGAGTTACTAATTATTGAATTCTATTTCTCCATTATTGAGTTGCTATATCTTGCATTGAGATTCTTGAGTTGATTGTTCATGTTTATTTTTCAGCATGAACCCTATTTTTTGAGTATTCATTGAGTTCTTATTGAGAATCTTTAAAAAAAAAATATAATTGTTTAAACTTAGTTATGAGAAAGTAAAGAGAAGTTTGAGAAAGAGTTTAACCAATATTTAAGCAAGAGTATAAAGGAACTAAGTATTTCTCAAATGTGTCATTTTTACATGAAGAAAGAGAATAATATTTTGATAAAAGTTAAAGAATTTTTGGAAAGATTGAGTACAGAGCAGTTACCTGTTAAAGAGGCCCCTTTTGAATAATTATCTCAACCCAGAATGTATTTTTACATTGAGCAAAGAGAAATCTTATTTTCTAAATTAACAATGAGTTTTAGAGATATTCAGAGCACTTACCTCTTTTAAGATGATAGTTTGAGCAATAATCTCAAACCAGAGAAAGAATATGTTTTATAGATTTGAGCAAGAGTATATATTATTGAGAGTAATATTGAGCACCGATATGAGGGAGAGTTTAGAAAATTCACAGCCCCCATAAACCATGTCTTGCCAACATGGGTAAAAGATCATACTTTTTAGATGAATCCTTATTTCTTAGTGGATCCACTTAGTTGATATGTTCTATATCACGTCACGATATAGGACAGTTCTTCCAGCATTGACAATACATTGTATCATCACATAGCTCATAGTGATGGTTGTTAGTTAGAGAATCATCCAATAGAGTTAAAGTGTATTTTAATATATCACTTATTATGTTCAGTTTAGAGATGAGTACGTATTTTGTAAAGCTTTAAATGATTTAACTCCTTTATTTCTTTACATTCAACTTGAGTATAGTTTTAATCTATTGCAGTCTTTTCATTCAGTTATTTCGTTTCGGCTATAATACATACTTGTACATTCAAATGTACTGATGTCATTCGACCTAAATTTTTTTATGATGCAGATATAGTTGTTCAGGACCCTCAAAAGGCGCTTCGTTGAGATCACTCTACACTCCAGCTAGCCTTTGGTGAGCCTCCCTGTATTCTAGAGGACTTCACATTTACTTTCTTGTTAGTAGTTTTGAGAGGTAGTGGGTCTTGTCACAACATCCTTCCTTAATAGTAGACGCTTCATATATAGATAGAGTCGAGGTGTCTCTCAGTATTTATTTTCTTTTGAGTTGTTTTACAAACTATAAATATTACTATTGAGTATTTTCTAAACTTTATGAGTTGAGTATTTGAGTTTAAAAGATTTAATTCTGTTTTAAACCTATTATTGCTTGAGTTATTTTTCCGCTTGTAGTCAGCCAGGATGAGGGATTACTTGGGGACCAAAAATAGTTTTCGAGTGCTGGCCACATCCAAGGTGTAGGCTCGGGTGAACTGATGGAATAGAAACATACTCACCTCTTCTCAACTCACTCAACTCAACTCAACTCAACTCAAAGAAACATAGTTCAATTCAAATCAGAGAAAATAGGGCTCAACTCAATGATAAGATATTCAACTTAGTGAAATAAGGCTCAACTCAATAATAAGATATTCAACTCAATGAAATAAGGGTCAACTCAATAATAGGATATTAAATTCAGTTAAATAAAGCACAACTCAATAATAAGATATTCAACTCAGTGAAATAAGGCTCAACTCAATAATAGGATATTCAATTCAGTGAAATAAGGCTCAGCTCAATAATAAGATATTCAACTCAGTGAAATAAGGCTTAAATCAATAATAAGACAGTCGACTCTGGGTACTCAAACTCTGGATGCTCAACTCAATATAAAGCAACAATAAGAGATGCAATATATGAAAAACTTTTAAAACAGTAGAAAGCAACTCAATGTACTTAAGAATACAATATACTCAGTGTGTATGCAAGGATACAAAATAAACTCTCTTTGTATATGAAAATACAAAATAAACTATGTGTATATAAGAATACAAAATATCTCCGTGAGAGTTTCTCTAACCGACAACCATCACTATGAGCTTTGTGATGACACAACGTCTCGCCCACGCTGCCAAAACTGTCCTATACTTTACCGGGGTATAGAACCTCTCAACTAAGTGGATCCACTAGTCTATGCTAAAAAGCACTAAGGAATCATCTAAAAAGTATGACCCTTTCTACCCACGTTGGCTACATGGTTTATGGAGACTTGAGTTATCTGAACTCGTCCCCATATCGGTGCTCAATACTACTTCCAAAAATATACTCAGCTCATATGTTTAAAAACATAACTCTTTCTGTGGTTTAAGATTATTACTCAAAATCTTTCTCTAAAAAGAGGTGTTACTCAAACTGCTCAAAACTTTTTTGGAAATATCAGTTTCCTCCTTTTTTTTTAATGTGAAATATTTACTCTTGGGAATACTTTATTCCCATATATTATTTTAAAGAAAATGAACTCGAGTCTGCTCTTTCTCAACTCAAGGGCTCAAGTCTTAAAACAAGTTTAGAAAAAAAATTAAAAGACTTCTCAGAATAAAGTTCATGCTGAATTATGGACGTGAACGACTCAACTCAAGGTTTTCAATAACCATACATAGAACTCAATACACGAGACTCAACAACTCAAAACACAATAACTTCAATGGTAATACACGTTTCAAGAATGCTCGACTCAGAGGGTTCATGCAGAATTATTGGCATGAACTACTCAACTCAAGGACTCAAGGATACTTCTCGTCTCAAGAATGTTCAACTCATAAGGTTCATGCGAAATTATGGACATGAACAACTCAACTCAAGGACTCCATGGGTAATATGTAATAGTCCCATGATTAGGAATGAAATCTCAACAGGGATTAGGAACTCAATACTCAAGACATAGAACATGAAGATACTACTCCTCTTAAAGATGCTAAATTTATGAAGTTCATGCAGAATTTATGGGCATGAACGACTCGACTCGGGGGTTTAAATAAATGTATGGAACTCATCTATACGACTCTTCTCATTCTCATACTTACTTCCTCAAAACATAGATCAAATCAATAGTTGATCTCAAAGGATTCACAATTGAACTCTACTCCTAACTCATCCTTGAATTTGAATTATGAATCAAGGATCATGATTTGATATATTGGATCTCTCAATGATTAAATAAAGTATAGATGCTTGATAATAAGAAATGAGCGAAGACACAAACTGAAAGACACTGGCGCGACTCAGAAGATGAATTATTTTTTTATCGCAAAAATAAATTTTGGGACAGTGGACTCAGTATCCTCTCCGCGACGCGGAGAGGGGGGTAATTTTCGGCGGACTGAATGTTTAAAACACCTCTGCGATGTGGAGCTGGGCACGTATTTTTGCTCGATGTTTTCTTCCTCTCTCAAACTCGAATCAACTCATACCTACTACAATTCTAAGGTAAAAATTCACGAATTCTTTCAACCCAAAACAATTTCAGCGAAACCCACACAAGGAACTATCAATTAACTCATGTTATTTGCAAACCCTCGCCTCTAGTACTCAAGGAGAACTTCATTATCAAAGAACGAAGCACAAAACCTCAATAACTCAACAACATTATCAATATACTAATTATGATGGATAAAATTTGTAAAAAAAACTCATGATTGGTGTGTGGGCGAACAAACCCAACACTATGGAAGCTTACATACCTGAAAGAACCATCTTCTTGAATAACCCTAGCCTTAGAGTTTTCTTGAATTTCTTGAGCTTAGAATTTTTGGAGTGGATGAGAGGGTTTGATTTATGAAAACTGATTTTTCTACACATTTTGGGTAATTCAGATGACCTCCTAAGGTTTTTTAGTACTAAAATATCCTTATAGAAATATTAAAATGAGTTGGGAGTCGGAATAATTTTTCAGCAGGTAGTGAGGTCCGTATTGGCTCCGTAACGCGGAGCCATCGCGAAGCTGCTGCCAGGTTTGAGCGTCATTAGTAAATCAGCCATAAATTTTTATTCAGAGCTCAAAATTTAGAAAACTCGATAACGTTGGAAAGAGAAATCAAAGATCTTTCATTTGACATCTTATGGCCCACCTAACTCATCCTTTGCTAAGAGTTATGGTCGTTTGAAGTTGACCCAAAACTTAAAGGAACTTAGGAATGACTTGAATGAACTCTCTTTAGTTCTTCTTGGAACTCAAGGTGCTACATCTAGTGACCTTAACACTTAAGAAATTTTTAATTCCTCGGTAAAATCCTACTCACAAAGAAGGATGGTTCGAGTCTTGGTTAAAAAAAATTCTGGGGTGTTACACTAACGACTCAAAATTTCCTTGTCAAGCTATCCACAAAAAAATTATTGTTAATTGACCAAAGTGAGGAGTAAAAATATTTTGATAAAGATGTTTCTCAATAATAGAATCTCGATGTCATATGCGGTAGCAATACCAAATCAAATACGATGAGTAGTGGGATCCTAAGCGAAGCCTTGAAAATGGTAATTCCATATAATACTTTTCAAATCCTCCTAGTTGTTATCCTACTGCAATGATTTCTGCTAAGGACAATGTCATGTTGTGGAAACTCAATTATTTGATTTTATTGAACTTGTTATTTGTAACGGTCCAGCCCACTAGTGATATTGTCTGCTTTGGGCCTAGGCCCGCACAACTTTGAAACGTGTCATTAGGTTGTAAGGTTTGATTACTTATATATTCAACATCTCTCATGTAACTCAACATCCTCGCCAATGTTTGCCCCACCGCATAGGATTTGCCTAAACTCAACACTGAGGTTTGATTACTGGGATTTTCCTAAACTCAGTTGAACTCTTGCCCTACGTCGACAAGGCTAACACATGAGTTGCTCTGATACCATTTGTTTGCCCCATCTAACTAAGATTTTCCTAAACTCAGTTGAACTCTAGCCCACATCACAAGACTAACACATGAGTGACCCTGATACCATTTTTTGACATCCTTTGAGAGGGCGCAACGTCACGGTAACTCACCAAAAATAAACAGTTTAAAGAATGAAAGAAGTTCAAGGGGTTTAAAAGGGGAATATCGAAAGGGAAAAGGGGTAAAATGGTATAAAGAGAGTCGCCACCTAATTTTAGGAAAAATAAGGAAACCAATTAATTAATTAACTTAAATGAATGTTTACGAAACTAAAAGATTCTAGGTAAGGGTTCATGTTATTCCGAAGGGAAAGTTCTAGGCTGTCACGCCCCGAGCCTACACCTTGGGCGCGACTGGCACTCGAGAACCATTACTGGACCCAAGCGAACCCTTGGCCTGGCTAAACTCTCAGTGGAATACTTTACTCAACATATAAAAGAACTCAAAGATAAACTCATGTAATAAACTCAGAATGTTGTAAAGGAAACATTCAACTGGCCGAAGAGGCAACTCAAGTCTTTAAACATAACAACTGAAATGAACAAGACTCATGAACTAACATCTATCTATCTATGAAGCCTCTACTAACTGATATGGACGTCGGGACAAGACCCACGATCATCCTAACAAACTGAAATGACAAAAACATAATGAAAGTAAACAACGGATCCTCCGGAAGCAAGGAGACTCACCAACAACTCTGAAGCTCAGCTGCATTAACAAAGCGCTGGATGTTGATCCTGAAACCTGTATCTATATCATAAAAGATGCAGGCCAAATGACGTCAATACATGGAATGTACGAGCATGTGAGGGGAAATCTAAAACAAGACATAAGCTTGAACTGAAACTGAAGAAACACTTACCCCTTCTCAACTCAACTCATCCTCATTTCAATATAAAGCAATAAAAATAATGCAATATAAAGAAATACTTTAAAACAATAGATAACAACTCCGTGTATTAGAAAATACAATATAAACTCTATTTGTATGCAAAAATACAAAATAGAAATGTTGGGAGATTCTCTAACCGACAACCACCACTATGAGCGATGTGATGGTACAACGTCTAGCCCACGCTGTCAGAACTGTCCTATACTTTACTGGGTATAGAACCTACTAACTAAGTGGATCCACTAGTCTATGCTAAAAATTAATAAGGAATCATTTAAGAAGTATGACTCTTTCTACCCATGTTGGCTACATGGTTTATGGGGGTTGTGAGTTGTATGAACTCTCCACCATATTGGTGTTCAATACTACTTCCCAAAATATACTTAACTCATTATGTTTTAAAGAAAACATTTCCTCTTTCTCTGGTTTGAGATTATTACTCAAAAATCTTTCTCTAAAAAGAGATAATATGGAAAACTGTTCATGAACTCTTTGAAAATCAGTGTTTCCTCTTTTTGCTTAAATGTGAAAACATTACTCTTGGAAATACTTAGTTCCAGTATATCATTTTAAAGAAAATGAATGCAACTCTACTCTTCCTCAAACTCAACTGCTCAAGTCATTTAAACAAGTTTCAAAGATTTATAAAAGACTTCATAAAATGACTCGAAGAACTCTCAAAACTTGACTCCTAACTCTACCTTGAATTTGAATTATTAATTCAAGGTTAAAATTTATGATATGAAGGATATCGTGAAGATTAAATGAGTTTTAGATAGTTAATCATGAGAAACGGTCAAAAAATACTGTCTACGGAGAAAGCCCGCGACGCGGAGAAGAATTATAATATTTGGTCGCGAAATAATTTTTGAAACAATGGAGTCTGCGTTCTCTCAGTGACGCGGAGAGGAAAATTTCACTTATGAGGAACAGGTCCGCACCTTATTTTCTCCCCGATCTTTTCTTATTAATTTTTCGACCTTAATTCACCTAGAATCGAATGGTTTTTTTCCCAGTCACTTAGATTCGAATACTCAAATTATGTACACGATAATCTACTCCAAACCACCATCAATTCACTAACTTTTATCTCAAGAATTCATCTAACCCATACTAATTCAAGAACGAAAACAATACTTTTAAGAAACAAATCAAGAACTAAAATTCTTAAACTTCAAGAACGAAACTTCACTGAAAATAACATGATTGGCATGAGAAACTCACATACCTCGATTTGGTGAAAAAAATCCTCGAATCGCGAAAACCTTGTTCGTTCTTACTTTTCTCCTCTTTTCCTCTTCTGGAATTCTTTTCTAAAACCCTAAGCGTAGTTTAGGAATGTAAAACTGACCAAAATCAGATTTGACCCCAAAATATCTACTAAAAACGTTATAATCTTATTGGGTAAGGAAAAGACTAAAATACTCCTCACATTTTTAGGAAACTTTCCTTAATTGAACAGCCTGACTTCAAACGGGTATATCTTCCTCATACGAGCTTGAAAATTAGCAAACTCAGTGATGTTGGAAACAGGATTCAAAGACCTTTCATTTGATATCTTATGGGCCACCTAACTGATCCTGTAATGAAAGTTATGGTCGTTTGAAGTTGACCAAAAACTCACAACTTAAGCATAACTTGTAAAATTTCAGATTTGGCTCCTTCCAAATTAATTCTTTCTAAATTGAACTTTTCTAAGGCGGGATGTTACATAGGCATCTGTTGAAATCCTAAATTTGCCTAACATCGATGTATACAAAATAATGAATAAAGAATATAATTCGAACTTCATTCAAATAGCTTCAATGGGAAGCAAACCCGTCTTAATAATATGGGAGGCCTTGAAAACCAACATTAATTTCTTCATCGGTCAAATTTAACAAATAATGTAAATAAAAGGACAAAATAATCAAAAATAGAAATAATCAGTGATGAAAATTGAACATACAAATAACAATAAAGATCAGCCCCTTTCAAAAAAATAAATAAACAAGAATTAGAGTGAATCAACAATTAAACCTAAAATATAACAACACAAAGATAATAATAATAATATTTCCAAAGAGCGTAAATCAACAAATATGATAAAACAGTGAACCAATCAAGAGAAATATATATATTCTTAAACAACTAAATGCAATAAATATAAAATTAACTTAAACAAAGTAGCAAAAATTAATTATAATAAATATTGTCAACAATGTCAATTTACACACAATCTTGAAAAGAAAAGGAAAAAAAAATAAGAACACCATCAATGCACAATGCAATATGATAAAATCTGGTAACATTTTGCAACGGTAATAAATATTGCTAAGGAGCATGCGGGAAGATTAATCTCAATCAAAAATACTTATTAGAAAAAATAAAATAACTTTAATAAACAACTAACAAATCTCAAAAATGAAAATAGAAGAAATAAAGTGAGTTGTTTGGAGTTCAATTAGTGGTCGGTGTCATAGAGTTGTTGCTCACCGGATCACGCTGGAAACCGTAGATCTGGTCATTTTTAGCCTTGTCACGTATCTGATTTCAGATGGTTTTTCCATTGGGCGGTCAGAGATGGAGCTTTGGTTGTTGGATTTTAGCTCATCGCTCATTGGAGTTGGCCGGAATTGATGGTGACGATCTTCGAACTCGCTGGTTGTTGGAGCTTGCCAGAATACCTGCAAAACGGAGGAAAATCGTGAAAGGGGAGAGGGGAAGGGACTGGCGGTATTATTTCGGTTTGGTGCCCGCCAGAAACGGAGAAAGGGATGGAGAGTTGTGGGTTATTGGATTCCGGTGTGGTTTGAGGTCGTTTGTGTTTGATTGTTGGCTGTTGTTCATTGATTTCGCCGGAAAGAGACGGTTTGGAGGTGGAGGAATGCAGCACTGGTGGTTGCTCTTTGCTGGGTTAAACGGGAAAAAACAAAATGGGTCTTGGACGGCTTTGGGTTGCAGACAACAGGCAAGAAAGAAGAGGAAATGGGAGTCTTTTGGTTGTAGACTTGCCGGATTCACGCGGAGCTTTGCCGGAAAAAAAATGAACATTCAAAGAATTTCTTAAACAAAAAAAAAAAAAACTGAAAATTACCCTCTTAAAATCTTATCCACCACCCCAAACTTAATCTCCAAGAAAATGCTTAAATATAAAATTGAAAACCACAAATAGTACAATATCATTATCTTAAAATTGTGTGTCAAAACTATTGGTTAATAAAATATCTGTGTATGAAATTTTATCCACATTTGAATAAATTTCTAGACTGTGCAAAATATCAAAATGAATATTAACAAATGTAACAAATAAAATGAATTTTAAAAAATGTAACGAATGTAACCAATGGCATGTAAAAAATAAAATTTAACACAAATAATGATTTAATAAAAAATTAATAAACATTTAAACGTATTCAATCGACTGTGACAAAATAATATAAACAGAATTAACTGATAAAAATCCTAATATTTTAAGCAATAAGGATAATTATCAGCAAATTGCATTAAAATTGTAAAACATGTATTTTGAACTGTTTAACGAATGAAATACTTAAAAATATTAATTTTAAAAGATATCAGACCAAAATTTGGTGTCAACACCATTTGCAATGGCCGAGTCCGCTAGTAATATTGTCCGCTTTGGGTCGAGGCCCTCACGGCTTTAAAACGATTCACTAATTGGTAAGGTCTGCTTTATACCCAACATCTCTCCTATATTTTTACTGATGTGGACTTCTAATCTTAAGTTATAGCGTCACATTACCACAATTATTATCCTTTTTATAATTTAATTTCTCTCAACGTTATTTCGATAATTATTGTAACATCCCTCTTTAGAAAGAAACTAGAAATAAAAACAAACCATTTTTTTGGAAAGATCAAATTTTGAAAGTTTGGCAAGTTGTGCTAAATATAAGTTTTGGGTCAACTTCAAACGACTATAACTCTCAGCACAAGATGATTTAGGTGTGCTATAAGATATCAAATGAAAGGTCTTTGAATTATCTTTCCAACACCACTGAGTTTGCTAATTTTCGAGCTCGTATGAGGGAGATATGCCCGTTCGAAGTTGGGCTGTCTAGATAAAAAAAGTTAACCGGATTTTAAAGAGGTATTTTGGTCTTTTTCATACCCAATTGGGTTAATTCGTTTTTAGTGAATTAATTAGGGTATAAAATGATTTGATTCAGTATACACTTTACAAAATTACGCTAGGGCTTTGAGAGAAGAGAAAATAGGAGAAAAGAGAAGAAAAGCCAAAGTTCATCGTTCTTGAGGTTTCGCTTGCGGATTTCGCCAAGGGTTAATCCCTACGAGGTATGTGAGATCAAATAGCATTGAGTTTGTTCACCCACGCGCCAATCATGATTTAATTCAGTGTAATTATGTTCTTGAAAGTAGAGTAATTGAGTTCTTGATGGATTTTTTTGAAGTTTCTATTGGGTTCTTGATTGTTGAAGTTGTTGAGAAATTCTTGAGTTAATTTCATGAGATTCGATGTTGTTTTGAGTGGATTCTTGTATACTTTGGTTGTGTATTCGAATCTAAGTGTTTGGGGAAGAAACCAATCGAATCTAGAGGGTTTAGAGTTGAAAAACGAGCAAGAAAATTCGGGGGTTTTCTAGGCAGGGGCTTGGGGCGCCGCGCCAACCAGAGCCCCCCACTTTGGGGTCTGTAGTTTGGGCTCTGGGGAGCCGGCCACTCAGAGTGCCCCAACCCAGTTTCTATAGTTTCAAGGGTGGGGCCCGGCGCCACTCAGCACGCCAGGGTCGCCAGGCCTTCTACCCTTTCCCACTTCTTTCCGTTTGAGTTCCCTTGAAAAGTACGTATGTTTTCTAGTTGATTTCTACACTCTAAGGTAAGTCTAAACATCATGATATCATCCATAAACATGAATCATAACCTTGAACTCATAAATTCAAATTCTAGGAAATTTAAGAGCCAAGTATAGAGAGTTCCTAGAGTCTTTTCAAAAGTCTTTTACAAATGTTTTAAACTTATTTTAAGACTTGAGTTTCGAGTTGAGTAAAGAGTAAAGAGTAAAGTTAATTTCCTTCAAAATAGTATATGGGGACTATGTATTCCCAAAGAGTAAATGTTTTCACATTTAAACAAGAAAGGAAACACCGATTTCCAAAAGAGCCTTTGAGATAGTTTTTCAGTAAAGAGTAAATGCTTTCACATTTAAACAAGAGAGGAAACACTGATTTCCTAGAGAGCCTTTGGGCTAGTTTTTGAGTAATTATCTCAAACCACAGAAAGAGTTATGTTTTTAAACACATGAGCTAGTTATATTTTGGGAGTAGTATTGAGCACCGATATGGGGGAGAGCTCAGACAACTCACAGCCCCATAAACCATGTAGCCATCATGGGTAGAAAAGGGTCATACTTTTTAGATGATTCCGTAGTGCTTTTTAGCATAGACTAGTGGATCCACTTAGTAGTTAGGTTATATACCCCCGGCAAGGTATAGGACGCCCCTGGCAGCGTGAGGCAAAATGTTGTATCATCATATAGCTCTTAAGTGATGGTTGTCGGTTAAAAAAACTCCCACATAAGTAATTTGTATTCTTATATACACAGAGTTAATTATATTTTTATATACAAACAGAGTTCATATTGTATCTTTGCATACAAACTGAGTTACTATTGTATTTCTCAATACACAGATTTGTTATCCATATTTTAAAAGCTTTTCTTTATATTGCATTCATATTATTGCTTTATATTGAAATAAGTTAAGTTGAGTTGAGCCCAGGTATGTTCTTTCAGTTCATTTAAACCTTACGTCTTGCTTTAGAATTCCCCTCGCATTCTCATACATTCAATATACTGATGCCAGTTGGCCTGCATTTTTTATGATGAAGATACAGGTAACCAGGATCAGCATCCAACGCATCGTTGATTCTAGTTGAGCTTCAGAGTTGTTGGTGAGCCTCCTTGCTTCCGGAGGATCCCTTTTATTGCTTTATCAGTTAGTTCATTAGGATGTCGTGGGTTTTGTCCTGACGTCCATCTTAGTTGTTAGAGGATTCATAGACAGTTAGTTGATGATAGTTCACGAGTCTTTACTTTTCCTTTTTAAGTTATGTTGAGACTTGAGTTGCCATTTTGGCCAATTGAATGTTGATCTTTAAAACATTCTAACTTATTTATTGAGTCAATTTAGTTATGATTGTATTTCAATACTTTCTTTTATCATGAGTAAGTCTTCCGCTAAGAGTTAAGCCCGGCCAAGGGTTCTCTTGGGGCCAGCAATGGTTCTCGAGTGTCAGTCCCGCCTAGGCTGTAGGCTCGGGGTGTGAGAAACTTGGTATCAGAGCACAGAGTTCAAGAGTCCTAGGGAGTATATGAAGTCGTGTCAGTAGAGTCCTGGTTATTGGTTTGAAGCGCGCCACATCAATAATTAGGAGGTGCGACACTTAGGAACTGTCTCACTTCTTGCATATTCATTTCGTGTTATATAGTAAATATCTATAAAAGTTTCTTTCTAACTAATGCTTGCGCGGGTCTTTCAGATCATGCCTCCACGAAGAGCTGTCAGAGATCGTCTGGCTAGAAGGAAAGTTGAGGAACAAGGGGTACCTAATGCACCTGAAGTGCAACCCCAATGAGAGGTCACCAATGTTGAGTTCTGTGAGGCTATCCGGTTGTTAAATCAGGTAGTGACCAATCAAGTTGGACAACAGAGAGGAGTTCGACATGATGTGGCTGATACGTCTAGGATCCGTAAGTTCTTAAGGATGAATCCTCCAAGCTTCACTAGATCAAGTGTCACTGAGGATCCATGAAAATTTATTGAGGAGCTTCAGAAGGTTTTTGAGATTATGCATGTAGTTGATGCTGAGAGGGTGGAACTAGCTGCATACCAAATGAATGGTGTCGCTAGAATCTGGTTTGATCAGTGGAAAAAAAATAGACCTGAGGGTGCACCACTTGTGAGTTGGGCTTTGTTTGAGGAGGCCTTCTTGGGGCGTTTCTTTCCCCGAGAACTGAGAGAAGAAAAGGTATGAGAGTTCCTCACTCTTAAGCAGGAATCTTTGAGTGTTCTTGAGTACAGTATGAAGTTCACACAACTTTCCCGCTATGCTCCGGAGATGGTTGCTGATATGAGAAGCAGGATGAGTTTGTTTGTTGCTGGGTTGTCTCGTCTGTCTAGTAGGGAAGGGAAGGCAACTATTCTGATATGAGATATGGACATAGCAAGCCTAATGATCCATGTACAACAGGTTGAGGAAGAGAAGCTGAAAGATAGAGAGGAGTTTCAAAATAAGAGAGCTAAGACAGGGAATGAGTTTGGAGAGCAGAAAAGTAATACCAACCGGTCATCCTTCCAACAGAAACAAAAGGGACCTGCTCCCTCATATGCTAGTGCACCTGCACCAAGAAACAGAGGTTAGTTCCAAAATCAGAATTCCAAGAATTTCAGAGCTAGACCCGTGCATTCTCAAGGTAGTATGGCACAAGGGGGTACTAAGACTCCTGCATGTGCTAAGTGTTGTAGGAGCCACTCAAGGGTGTGTCGTGATGGCTTCACTGGTTTCTTCAAGTGTGGTCAGAATGATCATTTTATGAGAGAGTGTCCTAAGAACAGGAAGGGTAATGGTAATAGGGGCAATAGAGCCCAGTCTTCTTCAGTTGCTCCACCAGACAGAGCTGCATCTAGAGGAGCTACATCAGGGGCAGGCAGAGGAGAAAACCTCCTTTATGCTATCACTAGTCGCCAAGAGCATGAGGATTCGCCAGATGTCGTCACTGGTATGATCCAAGTCTTTAATTTTGATGTTTATGCTTTGCTAGATCCAGGAGCAAGTATATCTTTTGTGACTCCTTATGTTGCGATGAATTTTGATGTTCTTCCTCAGAAACTTCTTGACCCATTCAGTGTTTCTACACCTGTTGGTGAGTCTATTCTAGCAGAGAGATTCTATCGTGATTGTACCAATTTCTGTCAATCACAAGAGCACCATGGCTGACTTAGTTGAGTTAGACATGGTAGATTTTGATGTCATTCTAGGTATGGACTGGCTTCATGCCTGTTATGCCTCAGTTGATTGTAGAACTCGAGTTGTCAAGTTCCAGTTTCCTAATAAGCCCGTTATAGAGTGGAAGAGTAGTTCAGCAGTGCCTAAGGGTCATTTTATTTCGTACCTTAAGGTGAGGAAGTTAGTTTCCAAGGGGTGTGTCTATCACTTAATCCGAGTTAATGACTCTAGTGTTAAGATACCTCTTATCCAGTTAGTTCTAGTAGTAAAAGAGTTTCTAGAAGTTTTTCTAGATGATCTTCCCGGAGTCCCTCCTGAGAGAGAAATAGACTTCGGTATAGATATTCTTCCCGATACTCGTCCTCTATCTATTCCTCCTTATAGGATGGCACCAGCAGAGTTGAAAGAGTTAAAAGAGCAGTTGAAAGATCTCCTAGAGAAAGGTTTTATTCGATCAAGTGTCTCACCTTGGGGCGCTCCGGTCTTATTTGTGAGAAAGAAGGATGGTTCTCTTAGAATGTGTATAGATTACCGTCAGTTGAACAAGGTTACTATAAAAAATAAGTATCCTCTTCCGAGAATTGATGATCTCTTTGATCAGCTTCAGGGTGCCACTTGTTTTACTAAGATAGACCTCAGATCAGGCTACCATAAGTTGAAAGTAAGGGAATGTGATATTCCAAAGACAACATTCATGACCCGTTATGGTCATTATGATTTTCTTGTCATGTCATTCGGTTTAACTAATGCACCTGCAGCGTTAATAGACCTTATGAATAAAGTATTCAAGCCTGTTTAGATATGTTTGTTATCGTATTCATTGATGACATACTAATCTATTCGAGGAATGAGGAAGATCATGCTATTCATCTCAGAGTAGTTCTCTAAACTCTAAAGGATAGAGAGTTGTATGCTAAGTTCTCTAAGTGTGAGTTCTAGCTTAAGTCTGTGGCATTCCTAGGCCACATTGTTTCCGGTGATGGAATTAGAGTTGATACTCAGAAAATAGAGGCAGTGCAGATTGGCCTAGACCCACATCTCCAACTGATATTAGGAGTTTCTTGGGGTTGGATGGATATTATAGAAGGTTCGTCGAGGGGTTCTCATCCATTTCGTCCCCTTTGACCAAGTTGACTCAGAAAATAGTTAAGTTTCAATGGTCTGAAGCTTGTGAGAAAAGCTTTCAGGAATTGAAAACTAGGTTGACTACTGCCCCAGTATTGACCTTACCAAAGGGTACACAAGGCTTTGTTGTATATTGTTATGAGTCCAGAGTTGGTTTGGGTTGTGTGTTAATGCAGAAATGTAAAGTTATAGCTTATGCCTCCATATACCTGAAAGATCACGAGAAGAATTATCCAACCCATGATCTAGAGTTGGCTACCGTAGTATTTGCTTTGAAAATATGGAGTCATTATCTTTATGGTGTTCATGTGGATGTGTTCACTGATCACAAGAGTCTTCAGTATGTGTTTAGTCAGAAAGAGCTTAATCTCAGACAGAGGAGGTGGTTAGAGTTACTCAAAGATTTCTACATGAGTATTCTCTATCACCCACGTAAGGCTAATGTTGTTGTTGATGCCTTGAGTAGGTTGTCTATGGGTAGTACCACCTATGTTGAGGAAGAAAAGAGAGAGTTAGCGCAAGATGTGCACAGAATTGCACGATTAGGAGTCCGACTAATGGATTCCAAAGAA
The DNA here is from genome assembly GCA_029582245.1 of Solanum etuberosum. Taxonomy (NCBI): domain Eukaryota; kingdom Viridiplantae; phylum Streptophyta; class Magnoliopsida; order Solanales; family Solanaceae; genus Solanum; species Solanum etuberosum. Next base: position 15,730 of record JAJONR010004566.1, on the reverse strand, counting down.
GGAGGAGTAGTGGGGATGAATCATCATTATTGTCTGAAGTGAAAGAGAAACAAGACCAAGATCCTATTTTATTTGAATTGAAGGCAAATGTTCATAAGCAAAGAGTAATGACTTTTGAACAAGGGGGAGATGGTGTATTGAGGTATCAAGGTAGATTGTGTGTACCAAGGGTGGATGAAATCCAAGAGAGGATCATGGAGGAAGCTCATATCTCCAGATATTCTATCCATCCGGGTTCCACAAAGATGTATCATGACTTGAGAGAAGTATATTGGTGGAATAGTATGAAGAAAGGTATTGCTAAGTTCATTGCTAAATGCCCGAATTGTCAACTAGTTAAAGTACAACACCAAAGGCCCGCTGGTATGTCTCATAATATAGAACTTCCGAAGTGGAAGTGGGAGATGATCAATATGGACTTCGTTACTAGCTTGCCGCGGTCTCGCATGCAACATGATTCTATTTGGGTGATTGTTGATAGAATGACTAAACAACCCACTTTTTGTCGGTAAAGACTACCTATTCAACAGAGGATTATGCCAAGTTATACATTCAAGAGGTAGTAAGGCTTCATGGAGTTCCAGTGTCCATTATTTCAGATAGAGGTGCACAATTTTGGAAGTCATTCCAGAAAGGTTTGGGTTCAAAGGTGAACTTGAGTACTACTTTTCATCCTGAGAAATATGATCAAGCAGAGCACACTATTGAGACTTTAGAAGACATGTTGAGGGCCTATGTGATTGATTTCAAGGGTAATTGGGATTATCACCTACCTCTTATTGAATTTTCTTACAACAATAGTTATCACTCTAGCATCCAAATGGCTCCCTATGAAGTTCTTTATGGGAGAAGATGCAGATCTCCAATTGGATGGTTTGAAGTTGGTGAAGATGGATTGATAGGACCAGACTTAGTTCATCAAGCAATGGAGAAAGTGAGAGTTATCCATGAAAGGTTGAAAATAGCGCAGATTCGTTAGAAATCCTACATTGATGTTAGGAGAAGAGACTTAGAGTTTGAAGTAGATGATTGGGTATACTAGAAGGTTTCACCCATGAAGGGTGTTATGAGATTTGGTAAAAAAGGGAAGCTTAGTCCCCGATATATTGGTCCCTACAGAATATTCAAGAGGATTGGCAATGTAGCTTATGAGTTAGAGCTACCACAAGAGTTAGTAGCGATTCATCCGGTATTGCACATCTCAATGTTGAAAAACTGCATGGGTGATCCTTCACTTCTCATACCTACTGAAGATATTGGTATCAAGGATAGCTTATCTTATGCGGAGATTCCTGTTCAGATTCTAGATCGCCAAGTTCGCAAGTTGAGAATGAAAGAAGTAGCATCAGTCAAAGTTCTGTGGAGAAATCAGTTTGTTGAGGAAGCTACTTGGGAAGCTGAGGAGGATATGAAAAAGAGATACCCACATCTCTTTGAATCCGGAGAAGTTCTAGATCAAGGTACTAATTCTCTTCTTAGTAATCTTTAATTGATATACTAAATGTGTTAGATTTGCTTGTTGGGTGTTTGAGCTGAATGTTAGATGTTACGCCCTTAGCCTACTAACAATAATCTCATTCGAGGAAGAATGTTTCCAAGGAGGAGATATTGTAACATCCCGCTTTAGAAAGAAACTAGAAATAAAAAGAAACCATTTTTTTGGAAAGATCAAATTTGGAAAGTTTGGCAAATTGTGCTAAATATAAGTTTTGGGTCAAGTTCAAACGATCATAACTCTCAGCACAGGATGAGTTAGGTGTGCTATAAGATATCAAATGAAAGGTCTTTGAATTATCTTTCCAACGCCACTGAGTTTGTAAATTTTTTAGCTCGTATGAGGGAGATATGCCCGTCCGAAGTTGGGCTGTCTAGATAAGGAAAGTGAACCGGATTTTAAAGGGGTATTTTGGTCTTTTCCATACCCAATTGGGTTAATTCATTTTTAGTGAATTAATTAGGGTCTAAACTGATTTAATTCAGTTTACACTTTACAAAATTACGCTAAGGCTTTGAGAGAAGAGAAAAGAGGAGAAAAGAGGAGAAAAGAGAAGAAAAGCCAAATTTCATCATTCTTGAGGTTTCGGTTGCGGATTTCGCCAAGGGTTAATCTCTACGAGGTATGTGAGATCACATAGAGTTGGGTTCGTTCACCCACGCGCCAATCATGATTTAATTCAGCGTAATTATGTTCTTAAAAGTAGAGTAATTGAGTTCTTGATGGATTTTGTTGAAGTTTTTATTGGGTTCTTGATTGTTGAAGTTGTTGAGAAGTTCTTGTGTTAAGTTTGTGAGATTTGATGTTGTTTTGAGTGGATTCTTGTATACTTTGGTTGTGTATTCGAATCTAAGTGTTTGGGGAAGAAATCAATCGAATCTAGAGGGTTTAGAGTTGAAAATGAGCAAGAAAATTTGGGGGTTTTCTGGGCAGGGGCTTGGGGCGCCGCGCCAACCAGAGCCCCCCACTTTAGGGTCTGTAGTTTGGGCTCTGGGGTGCCGCGCCACTCAGAGCGCCCCAACCCAGTTTCTGTAGTTTTAAGGCTGGCGCCTGGAGACACTCAGTATGATAGGGTCGCCAGGCCTTCTACCCTTTTCCACTTCTTTCCGTCTGAGTTCCCTTGAAACGTACCTATGTTTTCTAGTTGGTTTCTATACTCTAAGGTACATCTAAACATCATGATATCATCCATAAACATGAATCATCACCTTGAATTCATAAATTCAAATTCAAGGAAAGTTAAGAGCCAAGTCTAGAGAGTTCCTAGAGTCTTTTCAAAAGTCTTTTACAAATGTTTGAAACTTGTTTTAAGACTTGAGTTTCGAGTTGAGTAAAGAGCAAAGAGTGAAGTTCATTTCCTTCAAAAGAGTATATGGGGACTATGTATTCCCAAAGACTAAATGTTTTCACATTTAAACAAGAAACGAAACACTGATTTCCAAAAGAGCCTTTGATCTAGTTTTTTAGTAAAGAGTAAATATTTTCACAATTAAGTAAGAGAGGAAACACTGATTTCCTACAGAGCCTTTCAGCTAGTTTTTGAGTAATTATCTCAAACCACAGAAAGAGTTATTTTTTTAAACACATGATCTACTTATATTTTAGGAGTAGTATTGAGTACCGATATGGGGGAGAGTTGAGACAACTCACAGCCCCCATAAACCTTGTAGCCATCATGGGTAGAAAAATGTTATACTTTTTAGATGATTCCTTATTGCTTTTTAGCATAGAGTAGTGGATCCACATAGTATTTAGGTTCTATACCCCCAACAAGGTATAGGACGGCCCTAGCAGCATGAGGCAAAATGTTGTATCATCTTATAGCTCTTAAGTGATGGTTGTCGGTTAAAGAAACTCCCAGATACTTTCTTTTATCATGAGTAAGTCTTCCGCTAAGAGTTAAGCCAGGACAAGGGTTCGCTTGGGGCCAGCAATGGTTCTCAAGTGCCAGTCCCGCCCAGGTGTAGGCTCGGGGCGTGACAATTATTTTCCTTTTTCTTGGGCTTTACAAGTCAAAGAAAGTGGACCTTAAACCAATTTAAGAAGTACTCCCTCCATCTATTTTACTTGTCTAATATTGACATAACACATTTTAAAAAAAGTAATAAATTGCAATGGCCTTCCCCCCCCCCCCCACAAGATATCTAGGGACAAGTACTCGTGGGTTCGGAAAACTGACACGATTTAGAATGAGTATTTAAGCTATGCTTTCTTTAGCTCGTTGAAACCAACGTCATTTTAAAAATCTCATCATTATCTTTCTAAATATGCATGTGCACGTGACATATTCTGAATGAACGACTATTTAGATTGTGACATCCTTTGAATGAACGACTATTTAGGTTATGAATAAAAACAACAAGTTCTAGGAGTGTAGCTTCTATAAATTAGTAGATTATGTCAAAGGGATGGATGTCATACGCAAAAAGGAAAAGACACATAGAATGACAGAGGAAATTAAATAGAGTTTAGGTATATTTTTGTTAATCCATGAACAATAGTATATGTACATCCAGAAAAGAATTAATAGAAAAAAAAGCATTGACATTGATCAATAGACTTCTCAAAATAAACGAAACATGAAACATAAATCATGAATCAACCAAGCCATATGAAGAAACTATACACATCCAATTTTGTCTGATGATATCTAATACTATGTATATCAAAGAAACATATTCACATATTGTTTTATACCAATGTCATTGACAAACAGAGTACTAACAACAGAATACTACCGCTACTCCAATCCATAAGGATGAGAGAATTATCGTTGTTGTCTGAGGGCTCTCTCCTCAGCTTCCATAATTTCCTTATCGAGCTTCATTTTGTATGCAAACAATAAAGTTACGTTAGTACACACGTTATGCAACGCCTTCTAGCATTACACTACAACAAACGAGGCATTTAGTTGTTTTCCTTTTGGTTGCGATTCATTTCAAGTAAATGTAGGCATGATATTATAGTACCTTCATGAGGCTTTTCAATTTGGTATCAAATTCATGATATGGTTGATTCAGGTTTCCAACTTCCTCCAGACACCTACACAAGTAAGGAGAAAAGGTTTTGTCAGGTAACCTAACACAAATAACATATTCAGTAGTCTCACGAGTAGGGTTTTGAGAGAGTAGTGTATGGAGACCTCAACCTTACGTACCCTTTTCAGGTAGAGAGATGGTTTCTGATAGACCCTCAACTCAAAAAAGTAAAAACACAATATTTATGAAGAAATAACCAGTAATAATAGCAGGATAGAAAGAATCATACTCGTTCTTGGACTTATTTTCAACTGCCTTGATAAAAACAGAACATCTATTAATAAGAGTACATGCTTCAATGTTGCGCAAAAGAAGTTGAACAAATCAATCTACATTATTACGAAGAAGAATTCTTATGGCTACTTTTAGAAATAACAACTCACCATCCAAAACTTCCTTTCATCTTGAAATAATGATACTTTAAAAATTCAATACCCACAACATGTGACGACTCACTAAAATTAAATCAAAGTAACACAAGTCACCAACAAATATAGTCAAAATAAAAATGAAATTGGCTCATAAGAACATCGAAAAAACATACAAAGTTATAGTCAGGTTGTATATAACAGTGCGAGCATCATGGAAAAAATCACAAACTAGATTCTGGAAGAAGGAAGGAGTTTCCTTCTTCAACAAGTAAACGGTTCAGAATTCACTATTAACCATACCCTACAAAAAGCACCCTAAGTGAGTGAAAACATCTATATGTTGCTTGAACTCTTCAAAAATATCGACAGATTCATGTTGGACATGCGGCATTATTTTTTGAGAGTCCAAGAAACATAATTTAAACGAGTAGAGAATTCAGGTACATTATAGTAAGATACTAAGAAGTGCAACATCATTGGTATATCTCATCCTCAAGTGATTGAATGAGTGAACTTATATGCATTTTATTGATTTCGAAAACCTACATAAAAATAATTTTTATTTTATATAAATAGTGTAATTTTATGCCAATAAGTATCGGTGTCATTGAACGTACCTTGTTCTCTAAGGACTGTCATAATTGGTTAAATTTCGATTCATCCACTTTCTCAAACTCATCATCCACAACCTGCACATAAAGTGTGATGTGTATCACAAAAAAATCATAGCGGAAAGTTCTAGAAACTTCCTATGCCATAATTAGCGTTGAGGTACAATTTTGAGTTTATAAGTTTGGAATCCTATAAAATGATACTCTTCCGGTATCAAATTAAATGTCATCTTAATAATACTCTTTTTGTTATTTTTACTTAATATTAATAATATGTAAAAATACTATATAATATTTCTAAAAATAAATTGATCCTGCAATTTTTTTGTCCACTATGAATGGATACTAGTTGATCTCTCCTTCGAAAAATTAAAGACTAAACTATGAGGAACAAACTTTCTTCAACTCAAATATCCTTTTATTTCTCCCTACCATGTTTCTATAATTATTTATTCTATCAAACTTGTTACCATAATTATTTTTTCTTTTTTTGCTTTTACAAACATAAGTCAAAGAAAGTGGACGTCATGTCAATTTCAAAACTACTTCCTCCCTTCATTTTCACTTATTCATTTGATTGAAAATAGATAGTTTTATAGATCACACGTTTGAAGCACTATAACAACCTTCACGCATAAAAGCAAAAGGAAAGTTGTATAAATATACATGCCCTTGGCCCTCTTCACCCTCGTTGCAGAATATAAATTTTCACTAAAAAAATTTAAAATATAAAAAGTATAGCACACGAAAAATCAATAGTATTCAACATCTTCATAAAGTGTCGATGCAATTGTCGTACCTTATTACCAAGATGCTGAAAAATCCAGCTTTTTCTTTTGATTTTTCGATGTCAACAAGCTGCACACAAAAAGTGAATGTGTATCACAAGAAAAATAATGTAAAAAGTTCTAGAAACTTCGAGCTACAATTTTGAATTTATGAAATAAAAGATTTTTAATAAATTATTTATACAAATGTATATCTAAATATAAAATATAATATTTGACTCAAAACTATGAAGTTCTACCGAAACAATAATAAAAAATGTTGTTATTATTGTACTTCTTCGCGAAGAAAATGTTGATTGAGTGAGTTGTTATCCATCTTTGTAGATTTTAAATTCAAAAATCACAAGAAAAAGTAGAAGTTGAGTAGTGAATTACTTTGTTTTTTTCGTTCTCAATCCAATTAATACACTTAAATAAGTTTAAGTAATTATTTGCCTTCACAAAAGACAATTGTCTTCTTAATTTGACTTTTTTCAACTATCTAACTTAGCTTGTTCCCATAATTATTTTCCTTATTTAAATTTCATTTCTCTCGAACTTGTTTCCATAATTATTTTTCCATGCTTTACAAGAGTCGAAGGAAGAGCACCTCAAACCAACTACCATCGTTGTCACGACCCAGACCATCGTGATTGGCACCCACACTAACCCTCCGGTGGGAGAACCATTACTACAACACAACCAAGCACTTAACGAAAAACTAGGCATTTCAAGATACGGAAGTAGTTTTACATGACTACAAGAAATTACGGAGTTCCCATAAACTCCGAAGGTCTAACAAAATAACTAATGCGGAAATTCAACCCCTAGAACTAAAAGTCATTGTACCAAAACTCTGATTAACTAACAAGTCTAAGAAAAGGGGGCACAACCCTGAAAACTAACAAAACAACCTAAACCAATAGTCTGAGTCCGAAAAGAGTGGACTTAAACAAGAAAGATCCATGGCAGCCTGAAAGAACTGGCTCACCCTTGAATCCGGTCACGCTCAATAGTCTCCTAATTGAGGTCTGTCAGTAGCCGCCTGAAGATGCCCTGTACTCAACAAAGAAAGAGAAAGTGCAATATCAATACACAAACAGAGTGTAGTGGTAGGATCACACAGTTACTCCCATAAGCACAATATACAACGAACAATCACAACACAATAAGCACACACATACAGAATACAGTTCAGTTATCATTTTAGGAGCAACATACAATTTCCCAACTTCAATGACAATTAGATATAACACAATTATCAAAAATGGTCCTCTCATGGAACCCATACCCAAACTGTTAGTGTGTCGGAATGTGACACCCAATCCAATGTATATGTCGAAACATGACACCCGGTTGAATATATGTGTCGGAACATGACACCCGATCCAATGCATGCATCGAAACGTGACACACGGTCCAATATATATGTCGGAACGTGACACCCTATCCAATGCATGTGTCGGAACGTGACACCCAATCAAATCAACACAACCACAATCACAATCACATCCATAATGAATAATACTCAAATTATACAACCAAGTAACAAGTTCATGGCATGTATTGTTCACACATCATCATTTCATTAGATTGATTCACATTTACCTATTCACACACACGCATGCAATACAATGTAGCAATCAACCGGCATATATCACACAAACAGAAAATCAAACCATCACCTACCTTAAAACAAAGCTTGAATCCTCCTAAGACACTTGAGCCTTCCCTTTCTAGATTCTTTCCGCTTGTTCTTGGTCTAAACACAAGTAATTACGCAAGGATCAATAAACAAGGTCTAATTTACCCAGATTATAACAATCTTAAAAACCCAAGACCAAACTCATGATCCTAATGTTTAGCTGGGGCTTTTTCCCACCATTAACTTCAGGCCAAAACCCTCCCACAATGATCATTACCCACGATTCTAAGTTCTAGGAATCAAAATACGGATTAGGGGAGTAAAATACTTACCTTTAGCACTAAAAGTCATGGAAAACTGTCAATAAATCACCCTGGCTCGTCTCCTAGCTCTTAAGAATGAAGTTTTGTAGAAAATAACGATTTTGGGCTTTTTCCCTAACTTAAGTCGCGACTGGCCCGCCACAGCGGCCCTGCCCTGTAGGGAATAATCCAGCCCCGGAAGGAATAATCCCGCCCTGGCGGCATGCACGGAGACAGAAGCTTGGAATTTGAGTTCCAAGCTCCCATTTTACAACACTCATTCAACCCTTGACGTTCAGAAACCCCTCTTTCACGCCAAGATCAGTTTCGAGAGTTCTACTCACCCAAATTCAATTCTGTAAAGCCGTACAGGCTCCTTAACGTCTTGGATATTTACTCATGTGATCAAATTCATATTTAGATCCCCCATTCATTACCAGATCTCTCTAAACCTCCCCTGACTCAGATTTCGTCCAAGTCTGGCCTAGGCTAGAATTTCCAAGTTACTACAAAAAAAAAATTCTGGCCCATATTCCTTCCCCATTGGCTTTTACATAACGATGGGAACCGGTCGTTACAATAGATACCAATTTACCCATCACTCATCCCGGAGTGACAATCTAGGAGAAAAGGGCTAAAGCAAGAGTAGTGTAGTACCTGAATTGTTGAATAACTGGGGATACTTGTCTCGCATGTCCTTTTTGGTTTCCCAAGTAGCTTCCTCAATCGGACGATGCTTCTATTAAACTTTCAGAGACTTTATTTCCTTGGTCCTCAGCTTCCAGACATCGCGATCCAGAATTGTAACTGGTTCCTGCTCATACTGAAGGTCTTTGTCTAACAGAACTGAGTCCCACTTTATGATGTAATCTCCGTCACCATGATACTTCTTCAACATGGACACATGGAACATTTGATGGAATCCAGATAGGCTAGGCGGTAAAGCCAACCTATAAGCCACTGGCCCTACACAGTGAAGAATCTTAAATGACTTGATGTATCAAGGATTGAGCTTGACTTTCTTTCCGAATCTGATCACCCCTTTAATGGGTGACACCTTTAGAAGAACTTGCTCACCAGACTGAAATGTCATGTCCCTTACCTTACGGTCCGCATACTTTTTCTGTCTACTCTGGGCTGCTAGAAGCTTAGCTTGAATGCTTCTTACCTTATCCTGAGCATCTTTCACCAAATCAACCCCCTAAGGTTTCACATCTCTAGTCTCAAACCACCCTATGGGTGATCTGCATTCCCTCCCATAAAGTGCCTCGAACAGTGCCATGTCAATGCTGGAGTGGTAGCTGTTATTATATGAGAACTCACACAACGGTGGGAACTTATCCCAATGCCCTCCAAAGTCAATCATAGAGGCCCTCAACATGTCCTCTAACACTTGAATAGTTCTCTCTGACTGCCCGTCCGTCTGTGGATGGAAAGCTGTGCTAAAAGTTAGTTGAGTATCCAACTTATCATGCAAGTTTCCCCAAAACTTGGATGTGAACTGCGTACCACGGTCTGAGATGATAGAAAGGGGCACCCCATGCAACCTCACTATCTCTTTCACATAAACCTTAGCCAATTGTTGAGCATTAAAGTCTACTCTGATTGGAATAAAATGGCCTGACTTAGTCAGTCGGTCAACCACTACCCAAATGGAATCAAACTTTCCCAATGTCTTGGAAGACCAACCGCAAAATCCATAGCTATCCTTTCCCACTTCCATTGTGGAATTGGCATTCGCTGAAGCAAACCTGCAGGCCTTTGGTGCTCATACTTTACCTGCTGATAGTTTTGGCACTTAGCCACAAACTCAGCTATGTCTTTCTTCATGCCAGGCGACCAATAAAGTCGTTTCAAGTCTCAGTTCATCTTGGTCACACCTGGATGAATGTAATACCGCGAACCATGGGATTCTGTCATCATCTTCTAAATCAAGTCATCCACTCGGGGAACAAAAATTCTTCCCTAAAACTAAGCACACCACTCGCATCAATAACCACATCTTGTGCTTTACCAGTCACTGTCTTCTTTCTAAGCTCATTCAAACTCTCATCCTCAAACTGCTTGGCCTTGATCTCCTCAATGAACGTGGGTCTAACCTCAATGCTAGCTAACACCCCACCATTCTATGAGATGCCCAACTGCATGAAATTAGACTCCAAGGTTTGAATCTCCTTGGCCAAAGGTTGCTTGGACACACCCAAGCAAGCTAAACTACCCATACTCACCGCCTTCCGGCTTAATGCGTATGCCACCACGTTAGTCTTACCCGGATGATACTGGATGGTTACATCATAATCCTTAAGTAACTCCATCCACCTTCGCTGTCTCAGATTTAGGTCCTTTTGAGTGAATACATGTTGCAGACTACGATGGTCAATAAACAACTCACACTTGACACTATAAAGGTAATGCCGTCAGATCTTAAGGGCAAACACTACCGCTGCCAACTCCAAATCATGCGTCGGGTAATTCTTCTCATGCACCTTCAGCTGCCGCGATGCATAGGCTATGACATTCTTATCCTGCATCAACACAGCACCCAAACCCGAATGTGAAGCACCACAACAAACAATGAAGTCTTTACCTTCCATTGGTAGTGCTAAAATAGGTGCCGTGGTCAGGAGAGTCTTGAGCTTTTGAAAGCTCTCTTAACATTTTTCAGTCCATTTGAAAGGCACCTCCTTTTTAGTCATCCTTGTCAAATGTGTGGCAATAGAAGCAAAGTTTTCCATAAACTGACGATAGTAGGTAGCGAGCCCCACAAAACTCCTAACTTCAGTCTTAGAGCTACTCCGTACCCAATTCTTAACCGCTTCAATCTTTTAGGGATCTAACATTACCCCTTCCCTTGAAAGTACATGCCCCAAAAAGGCAACTGAATCTAATAAAAACTCACACTTGGAAAATTTGGCATACAACCTTTGTTTCCGAAGGACACCCAAAACAATGCGAAGATGGTCAGCATGCTCTTCCTTACTCTTTGAATACACCAAAATGTCATCAATAAAGACAATAACAAAAGAATCCAGAAATAGTTTGAATATACCATTCATCAAACTCATGAAAGCTGCAGGCGTGTTGGTCAATACAAATGACATCACTAAAAACTCATAGTGCCTATAGCGGGTCCTGAATGCCGTTTTGGGTACATCCTCAGGCCTAATCTTTAACTGATGGTAATCAGACCTTATTCAACTGCCGATAGTCTATGCACATCCTCATACTACCATCATTTTTCTTAACAAACAAGACAGGAGCACCCCACGGGGAAGCACTAGGACGAATGAACCCTTTATTAAGAAGCTCCTAGATTTGAGACTTAAGTTGTCTCAATTCTACCGGAGCCATGCGATACGGAGGGATGGAAATGGGGCGAGTGCCCGGTTCTAAATCAATGCAGAAATCTATATCTCTATTCAGAGGCATACCAGGAAAATCGGTAGGGAACACTTCCTTAAATTGATACACTACAGGAATAGACTCAATAGAGGAAGACTCAACCTCAACATCCCGAATATGAGCCAAATATGCTAAACACCCCTTGTCACGACCCAGGGGTACACCCTAGATGTAACATGGCGTTCTTGACCCCGAAGGGGTCTCATACAAGCCATAAGCATATCATAACATAAGATAATATAAAAGTATGAAAATTTTAAAACTTTATCCATACAATTGAAGTCTTTATAAAACGCAAGCGGAAGTCTATAACACTTTGTCTCAAACCATCTAAACTCAATTTGAATAAAATTCTTTGGGACGCAGCCCATACAATAGTCTAAAACATAAAAGAAAGACATAAAGGTAATGGTGGCTTTGTCCTCGATGCTATGAGGACTCACCAAATCTTCAACTCCTTTGCACTTCTAGAAACCTGTCCTCAAGAAACAAACTCAAGATCGCCGAATCCTACAATGGATAAGAATGTAGGCAAGAGTATGCGTTAGTACAAATGTACTAAATATGTTAGCTAGCATGACATCATAAGAGCATAACACAAGGGTTAGCCAACATAAGCACAAGTCATAAGCTTAAGAGATAATAACATAATCATAGCATAATCTCTAACATAGACATAACATAAATATTATTCATCATAAAGCATGGTCCATCTACATAGTCAATACTTAGACCTTCATAACATAAAAGAACCTCCATATAAGTAACCTCCAAGTACACTTGTGCAATGCATGTACAAGTCCCCATAATCCCATTCATGCTAAGTATCCCCTTTGGCCACCATAATCATACTTACCATCTCATGGTCTCATCTTTAGCTTAAACATCATAGACAAGGGAATATATCCCCTTTAGTCAACATATCAAGGAGGGCAACTATAGCAATAACACAAGACAAACATACATCATATGAGAGAAACACTTAATGAGTCACCTCAAGGCCAGTTTGTGCAATGCATGAATAAGATCCCATAATCCTACCCATGCTAAGATAGACACTTTAGGCTCTTCATTCATATGTATCATCTCTTATTCTCATAGTATGCTCATCACAAGGAATAAGGGGAATCACCTCAAGTCACACATGTTTAGCTCATCATAAAGGACAAGGGTAATCACCCCAAGTGATACATATCATGGAATCATAAAGACAAGGGGAATCACCTCTAGTCATACATATCATAGAATCATAAAGACAAGGGGAATCACCTTTTGTCAAACATATCATGGAATCATAAAGACAAGGGGAATCACCTCTAGTCATACAAATCAATGAATCATAGGTATTCGCCTCCATGTTCATTTTAAGGTGTAATGTAGGTATTCGCCTCCACATCACCACATAAGGATCATAGGTAATCGCCTCCATGATGAACGTAAAGGCTAATGGGTAATCACCGCTTGCCTTGGGAGTCATACATACATACATACAAAGGGTAATCACCTCACACTCCTGATTAACGTTTCAACTACACCTCATCCAATTCTAGGTGTAAATGATCGTTAAGCAGTATAAAACCCAACAAATGAGTTGGGGTCGAATCCCACAAGGAGCGGTATGTGTTCAAAGTTCAATTAAGAAGTACGAATGTGATCTAACTAGATATAGGAATATACATTATCGAAAAAGAAATGAAACAAGTCAAAAGGGTGACATTAAATGTTAGATGGGGGTTTTGGTTTTTAATTATCAACTACGATGCAGTGACAAACAGTTTAAGATAACGATAAGGAGAGGAATTCTCGGGATGTGATTGAGTATAGGCTAATGTAGACATATGGGTAATTACAACTATTAGAAAATAGCTAAATATTAGCGAGTAAGCTAGGTTATAAAGGAGGTAAACTCTCTCTCGAACAATTTACCCCGAATCAGGTTGATTTCTCTCGAACATCAAAAAGCATGAAAATTAAGAACTGCCCACACCTTAGTCCATTCACTCTCTCGAGCTAAATGTGTGGAAAAGGGTTCAGGATTCACTCTCTCGAGCTGAACCTAGGCAAACACAATACCAACACACCATCAATCAAACACCTTAGTTCTAAATCGTCTCTCTCGAGCAAGTCAAGAACACAAAGGTAGAACTGCATTTGCAACTACAATTCTTAAATTAAACCACAATAAATGATTGAACTCACTTTTAAATAGCATTTAAACTAACAATTAGCAATACCCATAAGCTAAATCAACCCATAATTATATAATCAGACCCCAAGAGTTGGGGTTTCAGCCGAACATCATAAAAATATAAAAACCGTTACCGAATCGATTAGCCATCAACTAGGTACGAGGAATTCAAGTTTTACAATGCTCTAATTTGAAGAAAATTTGAAACCCACCTGCAAAATCTCCAAATTGAGTCTCAAAACCCTCAAGTCTACTTAGAAACTTCAGAGAAAACTGTTCTACCCTAAGATGGATTCAAAATTCGATACTAAATTAATGTTCAACATGTAATTTATAGTCACCAAAAATAAGCCACGGAGGGCCACTCGACGAAGTAAGTCGGGCTCGTCGAACCACTCGATGAGCCACCCTTTGACCTCTTCCGTCACCTTTTCTCCTTAGCATTCAGCATCCTTGAGGTCTGTAACTTTGGGCGATATATCACTGCATCGCGGAACCACTCGACGATTCACCGACTACTCCTTTCTCTCGTCAACTTGATTTTTACCCTTAGAGCTTGGCACACTGGAACTTTAGGCGGTCGAATGGCCAATCAGCGACTCGCCAAGTGGACTTGGCGATCACCAGGCTCTCTTTTCTTCTTTCTTTCAGCTCACTTTATTCCTTTTTGCAACTTAGTGTCCTTGCTTTATTCCTCAATCCATAATCCTGAAAATCAAGGGTTTTACATAAGTTATTGGCACAAAATAAGCATTTGAGGACACTAAACCTATACAAATAAAGCCCTGAATGAGTCCAAATCTCGGACTCATCAACACCCCCAACTTAAACTTTTGCTTGTCCTCAAGTAAAACTCAATTTCAGCAGTTCAAAAAGGATGTCTCAAACAGTGCTACAAAAGAGTCAACCATGAATGCACACAACAAGACTCAACTTACCCATACAAGGATCCATTGTGCACTCAAAGATTCAAGTTGTGACTCACCATTATCAAAGATTCTCAAGTTGACAATACTTGCTTCAAATGCAAGTTCAAGCTCAACAAAGGTACTCAAATGCCCTCACACAAAGATGATTCCATATTCACACAAAAATTTTCAACAATTTATAGCTCCGGAATCACAAACAACTCTCACACTCAAAATGATGAACACATGCATGACTTCACTCATAGGTTTGCCCTTATTTTCCAGCCAACATTTGTTTCAGCTCACTCAAGATTAAAAAGGTCTTTTCAAGGCTTGAAACAGGGCTGAGTGTAAATGTATGGTCATTTAGGCTCAGTGGCTGCTATCCTCATGAAATGTGGTGTGAACAACTTTCCTTCCTTTTCTTCCGCATTTTCATTCATGCTCAAAATTCACCCAGTTATTCACTTCTCATGGACTATCGGACACCCCATTTCTATTGCAACTTTCACAACTTTATATCATAACTTTTTCGTTCTTTTTCTTTTTCATTGTTCTTTACTTCCTCTCTTTTTTTTGTATGGAGGGGTTCCATCTTTTTCAAGTCCATGGATCAAGGGGGACTTCTTCACACTTCTTGATTTTCCTTCTCTTTTCACCACACCCCCAACTTAGGCTTTTGGCCTAAGTTGGCTATTCAAACACACCACACTTTCATGAGGATTATGGGTGAATGGATAAAGAGGGATTTCAATTTCATCAAGTTTCTTCCAAGAAAAGGATAAGGGTTAAAGGGGTTCAAGCAAGATTCACACATCTCACAAGGTTGGCCACAAAAGAGGTATAATTTCAAATTGTTTCACTCTTAAAAATTGTTGCCTAAGATCATTTCAAGAGCTTGCATGACTTAGTCAACCGGACCAACGGGGCAAATTCTAGGTGTCATCACACAAGGTTCACGGTAAGCTCATCACACAAGGCATTGGCACCATTATCAAACAAG
>JAJONR010004565.1:0-39558 GCA_029582245.1 Solanum etuberosum | reverse complement strand
AAATGTTCATCTCAAGAGACTCAATCAACAATCGGCTAGTCACAACGAGATGCTAAAAGTTCACATATTGCCTATGTAACTTAGTTTGCCTCATCCTAGCCGCACATTCATTTTGTTCAATTAAGAGCACTATTAAAGTCATCGGCATTGACCACAACCGACACTCAAATTTGCACAAGAATAACCACAATCACATACAAAAGAGGTGGAAAAAATTTAAACTTTGTTCAAAACAATTTCAACACCATTTTCAAATTAAAACAATGGGCCACAATTTATCAACCACCACAATCAAATCAACCAAGATAAATATATACCAATAAGCTCCAATATTCACAAAAACACAACAATCAAAATAAAACCTGTATTCACAAAATAACAATAAGAGGTAAGAATGGAAATACCTCACCCTCCCCCCCAACAAAATACACAGTTGTCCTCAAATGCAACTAAAAACAAAAACAGTCTAAAAAGAGAACAGAAGGGAGGCAAAGAGAATCATCCTGCCAGGCTAGGCCTGGGGTAAAGTCTGCATATCCACAGCTCCTTCTGTCTGGGCATCAGTGCCCGGTATCTCAGCATCCTTGGCTCCACTGGAGCCCACCATGGAAACATCCCTCAAAGAGGCCTGTACAGCTGTATGCACCATGGCTCCCTCTAGGTCTGCCAAATCATCATAGACAGCTGCATCAGTCACACCTAGCTGCTCCTCATCTGTCTCAGCCTCTGACTCAGCAACAACATGATCAGCTCTAACCTCATCTCCGGTGGTAGCCGGAGGCACCTCAGAACAATCTGGAATATCTGCATCCGGCATGTCGGGAATCTCCACAGTCCCAAACAGCATAGACATATAAGTGGACTTCAGCTGGTCCACATCCTTTCTCAACTCAGTAATATCAGCCTTCAAGGCCATCACCTCCTCTATAGCACCACGGGTATGCTCATAAGCTACAACTCTAACTGTAAGGGCATCTAGTGCCAACTTGTGATCCCTCATCTCAGCCCTAAGTGGGGCCAAGGCAGCAACTATCAACCTCTCTATCATCCCAGGCATCGCAGCCTCAACTCGGGAGGCACGCACATCGGCTGAATGAGCCAGATAACCCATCTTGTATATCATGGCCTGGGTGATAGGGGGTCGGGACGCAGAAGCAACAGTACAAGATCTAGGGGGAGGGGGTGCAGTAGAAGTACCAGGAGTCTCAAAAGTAGTAGGTCTGGAAGTACCTGAAGGCCCACTAGCCTGAGGGGACATGATTGCCTCTATCTGCAATGTCTCAACATCAACCTCCGGGGATGTATCCACCGATGATTCCCTCCTCCGATCAGCCTCATCCCATAAATACTCAGCCTCTATACGTTGGATGTCAGTAGAAGAGGTGGGAGTGACCTCTACATCTGTCTTCTCATCTATGGGAACACGGGCCTGTCTGCATAACTCTGTGATCAATACCGGGAACGGGAGAGAGGTTTGACGCTGCTTGGGCCTCATGACCATCTCCTTCTCAATCAGTAGCCCTAGATTCAACTTTTGGTAAGCAATGATAGAGCCTAAAAAAGTTGCCTTTGGATGCCTGAGGATGGATTCATTCTGGGATGACATGATAGTATTGTTGATGAAACCGAACCAGTATTTGGCATCCACGTTCAGATCCCTCTTCTCTATCTGTGCACCAGCCTCTATCCACCTCGGGGTGGCGTCGGAGATAAGGGGTTCCAGCCAACTCTTTAGGTCCTCCAAGGTCTTCTTCTGGAGCAGATTGATGTAATGGTGTATGAAATCATAAGTGCACCCCAGAACAACATTGATGTCATCACTGTGGTATTGAACCTTCTTGCCGCGAACTATCACATAATCTACTGGTTTGAAGGCACTAGCCTTCTTCTTCCCTTTCGGCACCAAGTCTCCGTAAGCCGAATAGAACTCCCGGACCCATGTAGGAATGTAGGAACCCCGGGACTTGGTGAAGATCTGAACTTATGGAACTTAAGAGTGTTCCATACCCCTGGATACCTGTCCACTACTCCGTTGGTGAACAACCTCTTCTCCTCTAGAATGGTCCTCAAACCCTCAGCCTTTAGTCGGTTGAGTGACTGGGGAGGAGGACCTGAACTGGTGGCGCTGGGACTAGTGTCTGTGCTGGAGGAGGCACTGAAGTTGAAGCTGGAGGGGTAGGAGTCGGAGGCACCGGGATCCTAGAAGGATCATTCATCGCCTTGGAGCGAAGCTCTTCTCTCCGGGCCTGTAATAATTGGTCATCCTCAGGCTCAGAGATGGAAGCCTGAGAATTATGTGAGTCCCCCTCACTGTCGGATGTGGTGAGGTGTGTCTCATAGACCCCCTCACTATCTGAACTAGCCTCCTCCGGTGTCTCACTACAGGCGCCTTGCCCTTGCCTTTGCCTCACTTTGGAGGTAGTTTTGTTGCCATTGCTCGGGATGCAGCTGCATCCTCATCAATAATGACTCCACGTGCCCACTTTCGGGGTGTCATGTCTCTACCGGCGACTTTAGGTCTAGCCATTGCTGCAAAACAATGTAGAAACACTTAGAAAAATTCAAGAAAACTTCAGAAAATAAACTGCAGGAAGACTCACCGAACCGGTCGGTGAGTCGTCAAACCACTTTGGCGAGCCAGGTAGGGCTCGCCGAAAGTTCCAGAATTATTTTTTCAAAAATTAAAAGTTGGTCGGCGATGTACAGGGACGTTCGGTGGATCACCGACACCAATCGGCAAACTAAAAGTAGCTCGCCGAAAGTTACAGTGTATTTTAAGGAATTATGGGGGTAGAAGGGCGATCAAGAAACACTTTCGACAAGTCGCCGAGTGAACTCGGTGAGCTCAGGCATATCGCTGAAAGTTACAGAACAGAAACTCAGTATTTAGAGAAATTGAGGGTGATCTAAGGGGACTTAGGCGAACTGACAAACCCTTCGACAAGCTCGACCTAGCTCGCCAAATGGTGGCACGTACCAGTTTTCACCGCTTACTTCAAAATCAAGCCCGCAGCCCACAAAATTAAAATTAAACACCTACACTATGAAATTAAAGCAAGACCCATACTACCCATGCCCTCGGGGTACTTAGACTTCCCTGATTTGGCCAAAATTGGCCAATTAACATCTTTTGCCCTTAAGAATGACGTCAACCGCTCAATATTTTCAAACTTCACCCCACTAGACCCAACACATATTCAACACAACCCAATGATTTCGACTCGATTTCAACAAGCAAGGACACATGAATCATGATTAAAGGCCGATTAATAACAATTTCATTTAAAATTAGGCAAACAAACAATCACACAATGATTACCCAACGATATTCAACAACAAAATACCGATTTCATTCGAGTTCAACCACATATAGAGTTTGGGGTTCGGAAAACCAACCTTTTATGTCAAATGTATTTTAAATGCTAGGCGGCAAAGAAAATCCAAATTCCATCCCCGAGCAAAGATCCCGATGAAATGAGAGTAAAAGTGCAAAAATATTTAAATACTAAAACCGGGTGAGAGATATGGAAGTTAAAAAGTAGGAAAATGAAAGGATTTGAAATTTTAAACCGTTTGACCTTTAAAACCTTCAGTTCGTGCGCCAGTCGGCGAAGTAAGTCACGCCCGCCAAACCACTCGGCGATGCACCGAGTAGTATTTTGGCTCACCGAGTTTTACAGAACTCCCAGCAATTTGGGGGTTCAAACGGCGGACAAAGCCGGGCTCGCCGACCTGTTCGACGAGTCGCCGATTGAGCTCTTGGCTCGCTGAGTTTTACAGAAATCCCATCAAGCTGGGTGGTTCCAACGGCGGTCCAAGTCGGGATTGCCGACCTCTTCGGCGAATCGCTGACTTGATTTTTGGATCTCCTAATTGCCACTCTCCAACACTTTAACTTTTCAACCTACAAAATCAACACCCGTTATTCGAAAACAACATTTAAAACATCAATAACTTGGGTTGCCTCCCAAGAAGCGCCTTATTTAACGTCGTGGCACGACGGAAATACCAATTCAAACTTCATTGTTAGGGTTGACCGTGGTGTCACTAGGCAACCCCCCTTTTTGCCGTGGATTCAATTGAGTCGAGATTCGACCCATTGTGTCTCCAATAGTTTAATAGAGACTGAATGAGAAGTCACCGTCTGATTGAGAGTTGAGACATCCTCCTTCATCTCTTTCAACACTTTGTCCGACCCTTCTACCTTATTAAGAATTCGTGCAAGCATGTCTTCCGTATGGAAGTTCTCCGGGTCAGCTCTTTGGTCATTAAGCTTTTGGCGTTCATGAGGTGGGATGTATCTTTCCTTTTCACCATTTGTTTCCTTTCAAGTAGAATTACGATCACGCCATTCTCTGTCACGATCTCTACATCCATCATCTCTATTCCAACCAAGATTTCCACCCGGCCTTTGGTAATTTGAACGAAATCCTCCTCCTTGATTTGCAAGGAAGTTCACTTCCTCATTGTACATCGCTTCACATTGTGCTTCTTCGGGTTTGCTCCACCAATACCCACGACATTTACACTCTTCAACCCACTACCAATCACATTTTTCGACAATAAATCAAGCTGGGTCATCATTTTGGCAATATTTTGGTCTCTCTCTTGATCCTTCTCGATCTGCTCTTTTTACATCCTAAAAGTGAGAGGAGACACCTGGTCCTCACGAGTGTACCATGCTCTATTTATCCTGGTCATGTCATCAAGGAGTTGAGACGCTACTTCATAGGGCTGTTGCATTATACCTCCGGGAACAAGTTGATCAACAACTCATTTGTTCACCGAGTCAAGATTCCTATAGAAGTGTTGTAGCAATATGTGGTTCGGCAGTCCGTGAGTTAGACACTGAAGTACCAACTTCTGAAACTCAGCCACGTCTCGTGGATAGGTTCACTTTCCAAGCGTTTGAAACCTTGGATGCTATCTCTGAGCGTCATCATCTTTGACGGGGGAAAGAATCTCACATAGAACGCTATGGTCAGCTCATCCCAATTGGTGATGGAGTTCTTTGGTAAATCAGCTAACCATTTTGTGGCTTCACCCATCAAAGAGAATGGGAACAACCTGAGACGGACTGATTCTTGTGATATGCTCTTGAATGAGAACGGACCACAAACATCCACAAAGTTCCGAGTATGCTCATGGGGGCTTCGTAGGCCAGCCCTTATATAATCCTTTCATTTGGAGGAGTTGTAGCATTGTGCTCCTAACATGGAAGACAAAATTACCCTCAACAGGAGGTAGACGTATTTTACCAACACCACCCAATTGAATTGGGTCATTCACATCATTAAGATTCCCAACATCGTCTTGGTGGCCCACTTGGCTACTATTACTCCCGTTCACGCTCATCTCTTTCTCTATTCAAAACAAACCAACACAAACACAAACTAAAGTAAGTCGATTCAACTACAACACAAAAAGATCACAATTCAACTTCAATAATAGAATTCTAAACAACACTAGTCCCCGGTAGCGGCATCATTTTGATTAACGTCTCAAATACACCTCATCCGATTCTAGGTGTAGACGATCCTTAACTAGTATAAAACCCAACAAAGAGTTGGAGTCGAACCCACATGGAGCGGTACATGTTTAAATTCTGTTATGAAGTTATAAAGTGCTCTAAGCGGTTATAGGAATGGAAATTGTCGAAAACATACAAACCAGTCAAAAGGGGTGACAACGAATGTCAGATGGGGGTTTTTGATTTGCAATTAACAGCTAAAACAAGTACGAAAACAGGGGAAACAACAATATTTAGAGGAATTCTTGTGATGTGATCGATTATAAGCTAATTATGTTATATGGGTAATTGAATTTTAACCATAATCTGCTGAATCATTGTGGGTAGGCTAGGTTATAAGTGCAATAGTTTTCTCTCGAACAACTATTGCAGTTCAGGCGAGTTCTCTCGAACCTCGACAAGCTTGACAAGATAAACAACCCACAACCTTAATGTATCCACTCTCTTGAGCTAGATAGGTAGGATTGGGTTTAGGATTTACTCTCTCGAGCTAAACCCATATCAACCCAATACCTGCAATTATTAATCAAAAGCTTTGGTTCCAAAACTTCTCTCTCAAGCAAGCCAAGAACTCTATGCTAGAATTGCATTTGCAACTACAATCCTTAGATTAAGACACAGCTAATGATTAAACCCACATTAAAATAATAATTTAATCATTAAACAACAATACCCATAAGATAATTAGACAAATAAACACATGATTACACCCTAAGAATTTGGGTTTTAGTTACAAATCATAAAATGAGAAAAATGATAACCAAATACATTAGCCATGATCTGGGTAAAGGTTCTCAAGTCTTTACAATGATCCAACTTGAATAAATTCAGAAACCCACTTGCAAATCCTCAAAATTAAGCTTAGAAATCCTCTAAGTCTACAATGGAAACTCAAAAACTAAGAGAAAATTCTAACTCTCAAACTTGGGGATCAAAACTCTCAAAAGGAACTTGGGATTCCTCAAATTTCATTTATAATTACAATTTATAGTTGCCCACTTTTTGGCCTGAAAATCCATTGGGAGAAATAAGTCGAGCCTCGCCGAACAAGTCGGCGATCCTCCCTTTGCTCCAATCCATCGTCGGTTTGCATTGGCCATTTGTCTTCCAGGTTCTGTGACTTTACGCGATCAAGATTGCCATCGCGGAGTCGTTCGGCGATTTGCCGACTACCCATTTCTGTCGCCAAGTTGGTTCTTCCCCAGGGCTGGCAGGCTGGAACTTTGGGTGCGCTAAAGAGCCACTCGGTGGTTCGCCGAGATGTCTTGGTGATCACCAAGATCGCTTTTCTTCACTTCTTCAGCTTGTTTGCTCTTATTTGCCTGGTAGTGTCCTTGCCTTGCTCCTTAGTCTATATACCTGAAAGTCCATGCTTTAACATCAGTTTATAGCATAAATTAGGCATTTGAGGACACTAAAACTATCAAAACAAAGCCTTAAATGAGTCCAAATCTCGGACTCATCAACAAGATACTTGGCATTCATAACATAAGAAATAGAACAAAAGAAGTAAAACAATAGTACAAGTCTAATAGTTTTTAGAAAAGAAAAGTGGAAGTCTAAAACACTTGTCTCATTAGCCATCTAGTACAATAGAATGAAATTGGGCTTAGCCCATACATCATGTCCAAGACTAGAAATTTAAGAAAGAAACTAAAACAATGAAAATCCGTCCTTGAAGCATGAGGACTCACCAAAGCTCGGGAACCTCGAAATCAACCACTAGCCACGAAACTGAGAAACCTGACTGTCGGACCTTACATTTGGGGAAATGTAGTGAAGAGTATGCGTTAGTACAAAACAATCTACCAAGTATGATAGCTATGCATAAAACATTTAAATCATGCTAAAAGAGGACATTTCATGACATGTAATTGACCAAGCTAAAACATGATATAAATGAGTTAGAAACATAAGTCATAAAACCATGGTCAAGGCAAGCTAACATCATTTAAAGCCTTTGAACACATATGAGATACTTCTTTAAGTAACCTTAGTTCATTATTAATGTGGAATTAGCCTTAACCAACTTAGAGTCCATGTGAGTTACAACATGATCTCCCAGTGTCTCCCACACCGAAAAGGGTTGTGCTACTTACCAAGGTAAGGACCATAACTTCTAGCTTAGGTGGATCCACTAGATAATGTCTATCTTGACAATCATCCTATGGGCGCACATAGGTAAGGGATATAGAGATTGCTACTAGAAACCTGACCTCTACTAATGGGAGAGCTTCCATCTTAATATCCTCTCAGTGCTAAGCATAAATCCCACGGAATAGTCATTTCTTATTTGTTCTTATTATCCATGGAACAAGCTAAGTCATCATCCATGGAAAGGTATCATTCAATAATTAATCCAAGCTAGGTTCATTAGGATAGCTCTTAATCTTTGATTCAATTAGGTGAGAAGTCTTTTCAAACATAGAACCCTTATTATGTGAGAAAACCTTTTACATCATGCTTTCACGTGTTTATGAGAAATTCCTTTCAATAACACAACAACAACATCATCAGTGATACTTTACTCTCAAGCATCCTTAAAACATTTGCATAGATTTCATAAGAAAATGCATAATTCCATAATTTACCTTTCAAGGTTCAAAACCCACTTTCAATCATCAACCTTTAGAAAACATGGGTTAGCTATGGATTTCATCATAAATTCATGTAGATCTATCAATACATGCTCAATTTCATAAAACTATTTCTTTATAATCAAAATCCACATCACATGATCATAACTTGAAAACATGGAGATTACATGGGTTCATAAGGGAAATTATCATAAAATCATAGTATTTCATCAATTCATGCATAAGAAATCATAATTCAATCACTTCAATCAATAATGAAGAGAACCCATTACAGTTGAAGAAAACCCTAACTTAATTGGGGAATTCTAACTTTAAAAATAGAGGAATTGGGAAACTCCATGAATGGAGGGAATCCATGGATGAAAACTTTCATACCTTGAAGCCAAATGCTAATGTTCAATTGAGGAATTGAGACATGACTTGAAACCCTAGGTTGAATCCTTCTTCTTCAAGATTCCCAGAGAGAGAAATATTGGAGAGTTCTTTTTGGTTAATTTGGAGAGAATGAGGTGAATGGGCTAATTTGGGAGTTGAAAAAACTTATATAGGGGTCTTAGTGAAGGGTACAACGATGAAGTCGGAAAAGACCCAACTACCCCTGAACTTAACTGCTAGATCATGACCCACGGACCCTAGTCGACGGACCGTGGACTGAACGACGGTCCGTCCTGCACGACCGTCGACTGTGGTCAGGAAGTGGTTTTTGGGCCATCGAACCACGGGCCCCCAACCACGGACCGTGGTCTGACCAACGGTTCGTTGGTCAGGCCGTGGTTCTATCCTTCAGGACCTTCTTAGCAATGCCATCCACGGACCGTGGGTGGCCTTCGTGGGTCGACACTTGCAACTTCTAAAATTAATTTTCTTACCCTCTTTCGGATTCGGGGTGTTACAATATCTCCCCCTTGGGATCATTCGTCCTCGAATGAGATTCAAGCTAGTAAGAAAGGAGTAGGAGAGGAACTAACAACCCAACCTACAATGTAACTTCATCTAAATGCATATAACCAAGGAGGAACTACTGACTCCAAGCTAGGACATTCTCAAAACATCGTAAGAGGGGTGGAACAAATTCTAACAGCCCATCAAGCATGCAATACAAACCCAAGGAGGAAACATCAACTCCAAGCTAACATCCAAAGAGGAAACATAATCTCCAAGCTAACAATATACTCAAATGCATATATTCGAGGAGAAAACTTCAACTCCAAGCTAAAGACATGCTCACAACATCATATCAAGTAGTCTACATGCAATTCATACTCAATGCACATAAACATGTAGAAATCAATCAAATTGACTCATTTTTTCAAAACTTGAACTTTTCATAAATCATGCATAGTAAGGAAATCATGGAAACATATACGACACATGACTCCAAAACAAAGAACAAACCATGATGAGCTCATTACCTCAACCTAGAGGAGTAGTAGAAAGAAATAGATGAGGATATGGGGATATCATATCGGCCTCGGCCTCCCAAGTAGCACCCTCAACTAACTGATTCCTCCACAACACTTCCACGGAAGCTATTTCTTTATTTCTCAACTTCTTGACTTGCCGGTCTAAAATCTTAATAGGAAATTCCTTATAAGAAATATTCTCCTTAACTCCCAAACCTTCTAAGGAAACTATGGATGTCGGATCTCCAACACAGTTTTTCAACACAGAGACATGGAAAACTGGATGCACCGATGCCAACTCATTTGGAAAACACAACTATTTCAACTTAGAGCTATGTAATCTTCCAACAGAAAACATGCATATTCATATTTATAGAAACGGTAAGAACATGGTAACAATGAATCATTCATTGTAAATGTGAAAATCATAAAAATAGCTCCTTAAAATCATGATTTCATAAAAAAAATCTGAGAGACACTAATATGAAACATCTAAATCATGATAATCATAAAAACTAAATTATATTTTATCTGAAAGCATTCTGATTCATGAAATCCTTTATAACATAATGCATACATATTAAATTAGCTTAATCATGATCATAAAATACCTGCATAGAAAGGGTTCATGAAAATATTAAGGAAAATACTAAATTATTATCAAATCATGCATAATAATATCAATTATTAAGAATTAACTTAAAATTCAATAGAACACATAACAAATCATGAAACCCTAGAATTTGGTAAGAATAAAATTTGAGAAATAGAAGTTTCTTGGAACTCAATGGGTGAAGAAGGACCCTTTGATGAAGTTCCCACAATCCTTGATAAAATTTCTAGGTGAATTCCTTCAATGGAGACTTGATATCTTGAAGCCCTAGATTGCTTGATGAATAAGACTTGAGATAGAGGAATTTGGAATATGAGAGAATGAGAGTGAATGGAAAGGTTCAGGGTCTTGGGAATTAGTTATACTCACTAAAATAGGCCTAACATGATGTCGTATAGGAATTTAAAGAGTAGGAAAAGACCCAACTACCACTAAGAAACAACTCCCGATCAGTTTCTACGAACTAATATATGGGACATACATCCTTCTATGGATCATACTTTCAAGTTTGTTATTGAGGGAATCCATAAGATTGTGGACATTATGGGTGTTACTAAACTGGAAAAGGTGGATTTTTTCGCTTATCAATTGAAAGGGGTCACTACAGTTTTGCATTATCAATGGAAGGGAGAAAGGGCATAAGATGTGAGTTCTTGGGATTTGGGAATATTTCAAAGTGGAGTTTCTCTATAGGTTCTTTCCCTTGAGATGAGGGAAGCTAAAATGCAAGAGTTCATAAATTTGAGGCCATGAAACATGAGTATGAAGGATTACTTATTGAAGTTCACTTAGTTGTCCAAGTATGCTCCGATAATTGTTACTGACTCTCGGGCACGAATGAGTAAGTTTGTTTTGGGTGTCTCTGAATTGGTTATCATAGAATATCGAACCACCATGTTGATAAAAGAGATTAATATCTCAAGACTTTTTACTCATGCACAACATATCGAGGGCGGAAAGGATAAGGAGAACGCTATAGAGTTAAAGAGGGCAAGGATGGATGGCGGTGATTTCTCTCACTCTAGGTTAGGTGGAAATGGAAGTTCTATATTTCAGCAAAATTTATCTGGTCTGAATCAATTAAATACTCTTGTTCAGTAGTTCAACAACGATACAGTGTCTATCCCTAAGCCTCAATAAGGTGGTTCTAGTGGATCTTCGTTTCTTACTTTCCAAAAGTATGGCAAGAGCCATCAAGAGATATGTTCATCCTCTACCAATAGTTGCTATGGTTGTGGTAAGAGTGGTCATAGATAGAGGGATTGTCCTTCATTTTTTTCCTAGGGTAAATATGGTCATTGGGTTCAACTTAGTGCTTCTTCTATCCACCCGTATCAGTAGGGTTCTTCTTCTAGTTTGAGTGGTGCTCTTTGTGAGAATAGATTTCATGCTCTTCGGACTCAACATGATCTTGAATGTTCTTCGAATGTGGTAACTTGTATGTTATGAGTGTTTCAGTTTGATATTTATGCATTGCTTGATCTAGGTGCTACATTGTATTTTCTGACTCTTTGTATGGATATGAAATTTTATGTCACTCCCGAAGTTCCTATAGAACCTTTTTCAATCATTACTCATGTTGGTGAATGCATTATTGCTAGATAGGTCTATAGAAATTGCCCTTTTTTAGTTTCTTTTAGAGTCACTCATGTTTATCTTGTAGAGCTAGACATGATACACTTTGATGTCATTCTTAGAATGTATCGACTTTATTCTTTCTATGCTTCCATGGATTATCGAACCAGATTGGTCACATTTCAGGTTCTGAATCAACCTATCTTAGAATGGAAGGGTGGAAATTCAACGCATATAGGTTGGTTTATCTCTTTTTCTTAAAGGCTAGGAAAAGGATTTCTAAAACTTACATCTATCATCTTGTTTGGGTTAGGGATATGGATTCTAAAACCCCTACTCTTGAGTTACAATTATTAATGAGTTCCCGAAAGTGTTTCCACATGATATTTCAGGTGTTCCTCCCGAAAGGGGAATAGACTTTGGTATTGACCTTCTTCGTGACATGCAACCTATCTCTATTCCTTCTTATTGTATTGCTCAGGTAGAACTTAAATAGTTAAAGGATCAATTGAAGGATTTGTTGGATCTATGCATGAATTCTACCATCAATTACCATTATACTACGCAGTGAATCAAGGATTTAAAACTACTCAATTAATAAACCTAGCCTACCTGGGTGCCAAGCAGCTCCAATCCTGGCTTCCGGACAACGAGACAGTGGATTTTTGATGGAAAATTTGAAAGCTATCGACATCCTTATGCTACAAATCTCTTTCTCCTTCCTTCCCAAGCCTGGAGCAGCCTTTTGAGGGTTTCTGGGGTGATCCTCGCCTCTTTTTGGTGTTTTTGGAAAAAAGAGAAAATAAGACTTCGCGTTATTTAAGTTTTGTCCTGTCCATCCCGCTCTAGCATGAGCTCTTCCACTCTGGCGCCGCCGCCGTAGCGGCATCTGGCCCACTATGGTGGGATGATGGGCCCAGTTTTCCCCGACGTTTTTCCTTTCCTAAATAACGACGGTTTGGGTCCTTACAATAGATACCAATTTACCTCTCGTTCATCCCCGAACGACCAGCGAAGGGATAAACACAAGACCCTCTTGGAGTACTTCTAAACTAGCGGATCGGCCCATTACGAAATCACGAAGGATGGTGTTTTTCAAATTTTTAAGCCCGGAGGGTGCTATACTCAAGGGACCGGTTAGGGAAATGAGTCAACACATGAATAAAAGAAACGTGTCCCCCTACACAGCATGACCCCGCCAGAGCGGCAGTCTTCTCGCTGAGGCGGGGCTGCTTTGGCGAGGAACCTCCCGCTGTAGCGGGATATCAGAGGCAGTAAAGGGGGAAAGGGGAATGGTTTCCCCATTTCCTCCCTTTCTAAATCAAAAATTCTCAAAACCCTCTCAATCACTTCGCTCCGAACGTCGAATTAAAGGTAATATTCTTGTTCCTTACATTATTCACTCCAATACTTGCTTAACTACGATTGCATGACGCTAAACAATTTATTAGAAGGGCCTTAGGGTCGTTATTCAAATATTTTGAACATAGGTTGCTTGATTTGCTAGAAAAACGTAGCATGGACACTTCCCTTACGTTCACAACGTCTCCACAACGTTCTGAGCGTAAGGATTTCACAAAAATATGATCGAAATGATTCCTAAATGGGTGGGGGAAGTTGAATGGTTTTCTTGGTGTAAAACTTGGATCCAAACACCATTTTGGGGTTATTTTGCTGAAATAATTGCATATTTAGGTACTAGGGTACTTCATAGACTCTGATCTGCTGAAATCCTATGAAAAATGAGGTTTTTGGGATGAAGGGACACCATGATCGTGCCTGAGGTTCATCCCAGATTAAGGCCACTCTGGTGGCCTTCATCCCGCTGTGGCGGCCTCCTTCATCCCGCTCTGGCGGGATTTAGGTCACTGTGGCGGGATTCGGTGGGGCAGTGGCCCCCTGCCACTCTAATTATAAATCTTTATTTTTCCTTAGCCAGGTGTTTACTAATTCCATGGAGTTCTAATGTCTACCTTTCATAAATTTTGCAGGCTTGTCTAATATGGCTGGGATAAATGAGGAAAACTTGCCTTTCGTCCGGTTCTATGATGCTGCAAGTCGGGAGAGGCACCATGACCACCGGAACACCGAATTCCTATGCGAGAGGGGTTTTCACTTGCTGAACCTAGAAGAGAAAGCACCTGCCTTTTATGCTCGATTGATGGAGTTCGGATGGGCCACACTGATAGAGGCTCCCCCTGTTGCGCGCTCCACATGGGTGAGGGAGTTGTATGCCATCCTACCTACCGTCCGCTGGGATGACCCTCACCCTACTCTCCGCATCCGAGGAGTTGACATCCCCCTAAATACTCCATTCATTAATGATGTCCTCGAGGTGCCAGAGGTTCCCAACACAAAGTACGAGGCCAGTCTGAGAGAGATGGATTTGGCTGGCTGCGAGATACACTTGTTGAGCCTGCGCGCTGGTACCGGGTTTACTGGGCTCCCACTGAGGGCATTTCCAACACTTATTGGTAACCAGATGCTAAGAGGTAGCTGCACTTGGTTTCTAGAAGGATCCGCCCGTCAGGCAACCGCACCGACGTAAGCTTTCCCCTGGTATTGGTGGTGGCTTGTGCTATACAGGGAATTGGACTGAATGTGGGCGCACAGATCATTTCTGAGTGGAAGGTGTTCTACCGGGGCAACAAGAATGCGTTCTTCCTGCCTGGACTGGTGAAGGCGATGTGCAAGCGGGCGGGGGTGCCACTCTTGGACACCGACGAGGTACTTCGCATGGATCCCCTTTTTCACCCTCTTTTGATTAGGCAGGCTTCCACCTCCGGGAATAAGAGGAGGAAGACGGACATGGCTGGTAGCAGTCAAGCAGCTGCTGAGGTGGATGACGAAGGATGGGAAGATGACGAGGCCGACGGTAATCTGTGCACCCAGTCCCAGCCCCCACTATTCGGTGCTCATGTGGAGGAGGACCTGGCGGTCGTCCGGAGGAGATTGAGAGATTCTTATCCTAGTGCCTTGACTTCAGTTGCTCCCTCCACTGCCCTCGAGGTTGAGATGCTCCGCCGCCAATAGCGATTTGATAGGAAGAAGAGACTAGAGAGGGATCCTCTGATGGGCCGGATGTGGAAGGCCATTAAGGTCATTTTCTCTTGCGTCACCCACAAATGGAGCTTCCCTGGCTTGAGCTGGAGGACTTTCGGGAGTGCCCCTGGTTGAGCGAGGCGTGGACTGGCGAGACGGCCCCAGAGGACCTAGAGTCCGATAGCGACACTTCCTATTCCCGGGGTTCCTGATTTTGTTTTTCACCCCTTTTGGGCATGTAATGAACAATACTTTATTTCTCTTTTGTTTTTCCTTATATTTTTGTAAGCACATGGATGCTGGTTTTTGCTGTTATCACAACTGCTAATTTAATGCTAGGTGATTATAACTTCCTGTTCTATTGCTGAGTACTGATTAGATTACGGAATTTAGTCCATACAGGATTCGGGATCCATATGTGTGACTAGTGAAAAACAGGGGAGACAGGGCTGAAATTTCGTCTCGCCCTATCCTGCTCTGGTGGGAGAAATCCTGTTCTGGTGGTCTCGCCCTGGAGGGAATAAACCCACCCTAGCGGCTCCGACGGAGACAGTACCCAGGTCAACAATTTGCTGGAGTTCTTCTCATTTCTCAAGTTTTTCATCGACTCCTGGGGCCATACTAAGTATTTAGGATATTCCTTGTCGCTAGGATAGTCATTATCTACTCCGAGTCAACCCAACAGTACATACTCAAGAATCCCTTCCCATTAATTCAACACCACAACACGCACATTTCCAAATATGCCCATACACTCACACGGTTATAATCGGTCGCAACACGCGTCCAGATTTTATTTTATGAATCACATCATAGTTTATCTAGAACTTTGCACGTAACCCAGTGATGACCCTCTTTCCGATAACCTGTTCCCGAAACTCAAGCAATTTCAAACATTTCGGCTAGCATATTGCACACATCGAAATCCAACCAAACAATACTGTGCACATAGTCATATCATAGCATCCAAGTAAATGCACCTTTCACACCAACAGTTATTTCAGACAACAATAAGCACACACTCACAGTTTGAAGCTACAACTCACAGACAAGTCAAAATTATTAATTAATTCAAGACATGGCTGACCATCACTGATCATCCATGCATTTATACAGCCTCTAAGGCCAGATACCAGTTGAAACCTTCTCAGTTCCAATTTACTTTGCTTGTGTCCCTTCAGCCGTGACCATGGCGTCCAGTTCAGTTTGTTGAGATACCAATTGGAATCGGGAGATACCAATTGTACTCAACTCATACCACAAGCGACAACTCGCACGAAAGGAGAGAAGAAATGGAACGACCTCCTAGAATGCTTCGTAGCTTCCTGAAGATTAGATGTGGACGTCAACACACCAATCTGTAGGAGTCTATTCCACATTTGCTCTTGTACTGGGAGACCGGTAACCTGGGCTCTGATACCAATTTGTCACGACCCAACCAACCGGGCCATGCGGGCACCTACTCTAACACTTAAGTAGGAGAACCCTTGATTCCCAAACATTTTAAAAGTGCGGAAAATTAAGAAATCTAGGGATAAAAGGAACTTCATGAAATTTTATAATATAAGAGTTTTAAACGATTCAAGTTAACTTGTAAAATAATTAACTTCCCCAGAGATCTAGTCTAAACAAGTACAAGAGCCACTTAGATTACAAGGTATAACATAATTAACAAATGACGCAACTCCCTCCACAAGGAAGAAAAAATAGAAGTTGTTGGAGATTGTCTTCGTCTTCACCTACGAAACATCACTGACCCTGCAACCAGATTATGCCAAAAAGGCATAGCAAGGGTAGTATCAGTACAACCACACGTACTGGTAGGCATCATCGGTCAACTCGATACCCACCACAGAATATAAGAAATCGACTAACAGGAAACATGCAATAAGACTGTCCATTCCACCACCTTTATATCTTCCTGCCCTTACGGTTCCCAAATACATTAACATATACTAGTACACTTGACTCTAACCCTTACTCGCTCCGTTCTTGATCATAACTTTAACCATTCTATCTCTTAGAGGAGATTCCGAAAATAACTACTACCAACCCGACCAACCACTCACGACATTCCCTTACTTCTTCGACATCACCACTCAACCCTTGACTCCATAGTACATCCTATCAAGGCTTGTTAAACGTTTCAATACTAATCCCCTCCCAGGGTAATACTTAACTATTTCACATTTACGAGATAACACCACCCCAATTCACAACTTTAAGAACATAGACCACTTCTCTAAAGAAACACATAGTAACACATGGACCCTCGGTCTGCACTTACCCTATCACATCCTGATTTAGGCCTGACCATTCACAGTTCATTCATTAACGACATATACGCAATTACCTTATGACACAACAAAACAATGTATATATATAGAATGCACAATCCAGTTATCAGTGCAAGAGCAACATACAGTTCCACATTATCAATAACAAGTAGGTATGCACATATCAATCACAAGTGGTTCCCTCTTGGAACCCATGCCCAAACTGTTAGTGTGTCGGAATGTGACATCCGATCCAATGCATGTATATGTGTCGGTAAGTGACACCTGATCCAATGTATGTATGTGTGTCGATACGTGACACCTGATCCAATGTATGTATGTGTGTCGGTACGTGACACTCGATCCAATGTATGTATGTGTGTCGGTATGTGACACCCGATCCAATGTATGTATATGTATCGGTACATGGCACTCCGTCCAATCAGCACAACTACAATAACAATCATTCCCATAATGTACATACTCATAATCATACACTCAAATATTAGTTTCATGGCATGCAATTGTTCATTCATACTCAATCCATTAGATTTGATCTACAATGCCTTATTCACATACATGCATGCATTACAATGAAGAAATTACCAACATATATAATACACAAACATGAAATAAAACCACCACCTAACCCTCGTTCAAAGGATAGGGCTTCCTCCTATGGTATACGTCTGATGTAACACCAAGGAATACATGTACAACTGTCCCTTTTTCAGTGCACGAAATCCTACGCATGAATTCTACCGTCAATTACCATTAAACTACGCAGTGAATCAAGGATTTACAACTACTCAATTAATAAACCTAGCCTACATGGGCGCCAAGCATCTCCAATCCTGGCTTTCGAAAAATGAGACGGTGGATTTTTTACTAGAAATTTGCAAGCTATCGAAATCCTTATGTTAGAAATCTCTTTCTCCTTCCTTCCCAAGCATGGAGCAGCCTTTTGAGGGTATCTGGACTGATCCTCGCCTCTTTTTAATGTTTTTGGAAAAAGGAGAAAATAAGACTCTGCGTTATTTAAGTTTTATCCCGTCCATCCCGCTCTGGCGCGAGCTCTTCTACTCTAGCACCGCCACCCTAGCGGCATCTGGCCTGCTATAGCGGGATGATAGGCCTAGTTTTTCCTAGACATTTTGCCTTTCCTAAATAATGACGTTTCGGGTTGTTACATTAATCCAGTTATGTTGTTTCGGTCCTTCAAAGCCAGATTATTATTTACTCTAACCTTTTCATGTACTAGTACATTCAATGTGCTGACGTCATTCGACCTGCATCGTTTCATGATGCAGATATAGGTATTCAGGATCATCGACAGGCGAATCGTTGAGATAATTATCCACTGGCAGACAACATTTGGTGAGGCCTCCTTGCTTTCAGGGGACTCCATTTCATTTTAGTTAGTAGCTTTAAGAGGTGTCGTAGGTCTTGTCTCGATATCCATCTCACATTGTTAGAGGATTCATAGACAGATTGAGTAGATGTTTTCCATTGTTTTCTCAGGATTTTCTGTTTAACTCATGATTCATGTTAAGTATTTTGCAAAGATAGTATTTTAAGACTTTCTTAAATGTTCAATTGTTCACCTATTTAAGCTTCCGCATATTGTTTAATGTCATGTAAGTCATATAGCCAGGCCAAGGGTTCGCTTGGGGATCAGAAATGGTTCTCGAGTGCTAGTCACGTCCATGGTGTAGGCTCGGGGTTTGAAAGAAACATCTTACTATGCCTCTTAAATGTCACAAATTTATTTAGCAATATTTAATTTAATATCATATTTTTTAGTATTGTAACACCCCGGATCCGAAAAAGGGCAACATGGCAATTTTTAGGAAGTTGCAGGTGCCAGCCACGGAGGCCAACCACGCCCCGCAGATGGGACCACGGACCGTGGATTGGTCACCCCTAGGATCCTCAGAAGGCCCATGACCATGACCTGACCAACAGACCGCCGGTCAAACCACGGTCCATGGTTGGGGCATGTGGTTCACTGGCCCAG
Source organism: Solanum etuberosum (assembly GCA_029582245.1). NCBI lineage: Eukaryota > Viridiplantae > Streptophyta > Magnoliopsida > Solanales > Solanaceae > Solanum > Solanum etuberosum. Next base: position 20,505 of record JAJONR010004565.1, on the reverse strand, counting down.
AATTCAACCTACTGACCACGAACGACGGGCCGTCCTGGTCCGTGGATGGAGGGTCGGCAGTTAAGTTCAGGGATAGTTGGGTCTTTTTCTAAATTAATTAAATCCTATACTACGTCATTTTTCCCTTCACTAAGACCCCTATATAAGAGATTTAAACCCCCAAATTAGTTCATTCACTTCATTCTCTCAAAATTCACCAAAAAAAAGAACTCTCCAATATTTCTCTCTCTAGAAAGCTTGAAGAAGAAGGATTCAACCTAGGATGTCAAGTCAACTCTCAATTTCTCCATTGAAGATTAGAAATTGGATTCAAGGTATGATAGTTTTCATCCATAGATTCCTTCCATTCATGGAGTTTCCAAATTCCTCTATTTTCAAAGTTAGAATTCCCCAATTAAGTTAGGGTTTTCTTCAACTGTAATGGGTTCTCTTCATTATTGATTGAAGTGATTGAATTATGATTTCTTATGCATGAATTGATGAAATACTATGATTTAATGATAATTTCCCTTATGAACCCATGTAATCCCCATGTTTTCAAGTTATGATCACGTGATGTGGGATTTTGATTATAAAGAAATAGTTTTATGAAATTGAGCATGTATTGATAGATCTACATGAATTTATGATGAAATCCATAGCTAACCCATGTTTTCTAAATGTTGATGATTGAAAGTGGGGTTTTTAACCTTGAAAGGTAAATTATGGAATTATGCATATTCTTATGAAATCTATGTAAATGTTTTAAGGATGCTTTGAGAGTAAAGTATGAATGATGATGTTGGTGTTGTGTTATTGAAAGGATTTTCTCATAAACACATGAAAGCATGATGTGAAAGGTTTTCTCACATAATGAGGGTTCTAAGGTTGAAAGGTCTTCTCACCTAATTGAATCAAAGATTGAGATCTATCGTAATGAAACCTAACTTGGATTGGCTACTGAATGATACCATTCCATGAAGGATGACTTAGCTTGGATTGGCAAGATGATGTGCCTTTCCATGGATAATAAGAACGATTAAGAAATGACTATTCCATGGGAATTATGCTTAGCACCGAGAGGATATTGAGATAGAAGCTCTTCCGTTAGTAGAGGTCGGGTTTCTAGAAGCAATCTCCTTATCCCTTACCTATGTGCCCCCATAGAATGATTGTCTAGATATACCTTAGCTAGTAGATCCACTTAAGCTAGAAGTTCATGTTCCTTACCTTGACAAGTAGGACAACCCTTTTCGGTGTGGGAGATACCGGGGGATCATGTTAAGCTCACATGGTCTCTATGTCGGTTAAGGCTAATTCCCCACATTAATAATGAACCAAGGTTACTTCAAGAAGTATCTCATATGTGTTCAAAAGTTTCAAATGATGTTAGCTTGCATTGACCATGGTTTTATGACTTATGTTTTCTAACCCTTTTATATCATGTTTTAGTTTGGTCAATAGCATGTCATGAAATGTCCTTTTTCAGCATGATTTAAATGTTTTATGCATAGCTATAATACTTGGTACATTTTTTTGTACTAACGCATACTCTTGCCTACATTTCCCCAAATGTAGGGTCCGACACTTAGGTTTCTCAGTTCGTGGCTAGTGGTTGATTTTGAGGTTCCTGAGCTTGGGTGAGTCTTCATGCTTTGAGGATGAATTTTCATTCTTTCAGTTACTTCTTGTATTTCAGTTTTGGACATGATGTATGGGCTAGGCCCAATTTCATTTTATTGTACTAGATAGTTATTGAGACAAGTGTTTTAGACTTCCTCTTTTCTTTTATAAAAAACTATTGGACTCTTGAGATGTTGTTTTACTTCTTATGTCCTATTTCTTAAGTGATGAATGCTAAGTGGATTGTATGGAGTCCCTCGGGATCCTAGACGCCATGTTACATCAAGGGGGTACCCCTGGGTCGTGACAAGTATCGAACATTTAGGTTAATATCGGTAAGAAAAAAGTTATAACATTCTGAAAACTTAGATTGAGTAAATTTCTTTTAAGTTATGAGAGTTTCATATATCTATATATATTAATTATTACTGTGAGCTCTCCTCTTTCACACATAAGATTTGACAAATGTAATCATCACACATACGGTTTTATGAAAAACATTTAGCACTTGTCCCATCAACACACAGAAAGAAGCATGAATAAAGTTGGTAAATCCTAACTAATTCGTTGCTAAAAAGCTCCTAGCTAATTCATGAATTTTCTTATAACTTGTCGCGCTAACCAGTGGCGGAGCCAAGGTTTTCACAAAAGGGCGTCCATAAATAACAAAAGAAAAGATCTTTTCAAAAAGTAGTACTAGCGAGATTTGAACAAACGAGCACTACCTCATTCCAAAGAGGTGAAACCACTGAGCTACAATAGCTTGTTGTGTTAAGGGTGTCCAAAATATGTTATTCAATCATTTCGTGTATCATTTTACTTGTATATACGGTATTTTTTTTTCCAATGAAAGGTGTCCAGTTGGACACCCTGACCACCGTGTGGCTACTCCACTGGCGCTAATCCGTAGCTAAATGTAATTAGCATGAAATTTTATTGTTTAGCTATGAAAAGGGACTATGTAATGTAAATAGTTCTACCCTAGACCTAAATTGAAGAGATCGTAATGCCGTCACTTGCCGCCGGCCAGCCACTACTGATGGCTGGTCAGCCTCTGTCTACTGTCAACTATCCTCCCTAGTAAATTAAAAGCCTATCGTAGCATCTGAAAGCCCTAGCACATCCATGGAGAAGTCATTCGTTGACTCGTTGGTAAATAGAATTCCTATTACGAAATCTATCTCTCGCAAGGAGGTGTTATGGTGCAAGGTGTGCCACATATTAAATGAACTGAGGACGAAGTAGATACAATGAATAGGATAGAAAATCTTCAATATGCTGTTGTAGGTAAATTTACATATGAATGGGCAGATCTTGATGAATTAAGGAGGATTATTCCTCTACAATGTGATATTAAAGGTTACTGTCAGATCGGAGTATTCCGAAATAAGCATATTCTCATTCGAATGACAGAACAAGCAGATTTTATTAATCTCATTTCTAAGGGAGCTTCTTATATACTATGCAAGGATGGTTATTAATATTGAATGCGCACTCTTATATACGACCCAAGATTTAACATAAAAGAAGAGACCACAAAGACTTTAGCATGGATATCCTTTCCAAACTTTCTCCCCACGTACTTTGCTAGAGTGTCTGTTCTCTTTAGCTACAGCAGTGGGTAAACCTGTGCAACTTGATCTAGCTACGATTAATAAAACTCGTCCAAGTTGTGCAAGAGTTAAGGTATTGTTGGATTTAGAAGGAGATTTTCCTAAATCAGATGTGATGGACATTGTCAATGATTCTATAGGAGATAGTAGAAAAGAGGTGGTGCATATAAAATATGATTATGTCCCTAAGTATTGTAATGAATGCAAGATGCAAGGCCATGATATAGAAGATTGCAGAAATAACTCCAAGACAAATAATACAGGATTTCAAGGAGTGATGGAAAAAAGGATAGTAAAGGAGCAGAATCAGTAGTACGAAGAACCCACAATTCCTTTTGCCCACAAGTTCCAGAAAGGGAAAGCTCGAGTACTTTTAAGTGGTAGAGTAGTAGGAGATCCAGGTGTGTGGAAAGTTATGAAGCAAAAGTCTCCAATCAGCCAACCTCCGCTGTTGGAGAACAAATTTGCTGCACTAGCAGAGGATTTTTCTACAAATGAAGCATCTCACAGTCACAATAACATTGAGACAAATTCCACAGAAAGTGTTAAGGATCACATCAACTGTATTACCAAAGATCCTAATGATAAAATCAATCAACAACAACATGAAGTGTTTTCAAAAGCATGGGTCACTAGAGCATTTGGAAAGCAAAATGAATCTGTTAACCTTGCAGAACCCGAACATCCTGCACCATCCAGCCATAGTCATAAAGTCAAGTAGAAGATGAGAAAAATAAAGTTGCAGATGATCAGCAAGAGAAGTAGTTTAATCATGAATTAGAGATTAATGTCATAAATGTTCAAGTCATGTCAGAATCCAAAGAGCAAGATAATCAAGCCAATCAATAGTTCACAGGTAGTAGTAGCACAACTAGTAAAAATAAGGGAAGAGTCATCTACTGGGAATACTGTGATAGGGATAGGCAATGCAGATTTGGTTGAAGTGGAAGATGAACAGGAAAATGCTTTGGCAATTATGGAGATTCCAAAACCATTGCAGACTAATGAACAATTTATGGTTCATTCTCCTAACAAAGTTCTTCATGATATTATTACCCACAATGTAGGGGAAGTGGAGTGTAATATCTCAGATTCTAATCAAATTGCTAAAGGCATTGTGGAAACAGAGGAATTTGATGAGATATGGGATGATGATGTATCGCCAAGATTGTTGACGAATGCAAGGAAAGGAAAGGAAAGAAAAATTGTAATGGAGATAAGGTGTTACCCACCAAAGTTCAGCCTAAAATATCCAAATCAGTGTCTAGTTATCAATGAAGGCCCTCATTTGGAATATTAGGTCGGTGAAGTCTCAACAAGCTTTTCAAAGAGTAAAGATGCTTCATAATTATCACAAGTTCACTTTTATTGGCCTGCTAGAACCATTTCAGCATATTAATGAAATTAATAAGTATAAGAGAAGGTTGAAGATGAAATTAGCCTTGTCTAATTGCAATGGCAAGATTTGGTATTCATTAATCATGATATTATTACTTATGTACTGAAGGATACTGATCAACAACTCACTGTGCAGTTACAGGATCAAAATCAAGCTCTCAACTTTGTTGTCACACTAGTTTATGCCAAGTGTTCAACAGATGAGAGGTTGACGTTATGGGATGATATTTATCTAGTTGCAACTACTATGCCAACTCCATGGTTGATAGGAGGAGACTTTAATGTTGTACTGAATTCTGAAGAAAAGATTGGTGGTTTACCAGTATGTGATGCTGAACATGAGGATTTTGAAACATGTATATCTTCTTGCGATTTTACTGAAATTCTTTTAAAGGGAGTCCATTCACCTGGTGGAATGCTAGTTTAGGGAATGACTGCATTTTTGAAAGGTTGGATAGAATTCTTGTCAATCAAGAGATGCAGAAAAAGTTTAATCTTATGGAGGTGGAACATCTTTCTAGAACCGGTTCAGATCATGCTCCAATGTTTCTTACATATGAAGACAGATTGTCCAAACATAAGAAACCTTTCAGGTTTCTCAAATTCTGGACTGAAAATCCTTCTTTTATTGAGGTGGTAAGCCAGAATTGGTGTTCAAATGGATCCCAAAACCCTTTGCTTGGAGTTTAAGGCTAACATCAAGAATGTGAAGTCTGCGTTGACTAAGTGTAGTAAGGATACTTATGGAGACATATTCAAGCAATTAATAATCAGGGAAGACATTGTCAAGATCAAGGAGAAACTGTTTGAAGAAGTACCCACTACTAAAAATAGAGAAGTGTTACAAAGAGCCCAAGCAGAAGTTAAAAGATATCTTCATTTTGAAGAAATCTTTTAGCAATAGAAAGTAGGATTTGATTTGTTTGGAAATGGTGACAAAAATAATAGATTTTTTCACAGTATTGTAAAGGGGAGGAGGAAGAGGTTGCAGCTGAATAGAATTCGAAATTCTCAGGGTACTTGGATAGATGAAGAGGGTGAAATAGAGGCTATTAGTTTTTATAATGCTCAGTTCAGGCAGGAAAGAGATGCTACTTATTTCCCTTTGTTGAGGCATATTCCTAAGCTTATTAATGAGGAGGATAATGCTTCTCTGTGTTAGCTGCCTGCCATGGAAGAAGTTAAAAATACAGTTCTTAACTTAAATGGAGATAGTGCAAGTGGTCCTGATGGGTTGACCGACATATTTTATCAGAGTTGTTGGAAAGTAGTAGGTAATGATGTGGTTAAAATGGTTAAAGGATTTTTCAGAGGTAATACTCTTCCTAAGTCCATTACTCATACTAACTTGGTCCTATTACCTAAGAAGGAACATATCCAGTCTTTCACAGACTTGAGACCAATTAGTTTGAGTAATTTCATCAATAAAATTATTTCAAGAATTGTGCATGATAGAATTGAAGGGTATCTGCCTAAATTGATTTCTTTCAATCAATCTGGTTTTGTAAAGGGTAGAAATATCATTGAAAATGTTCTGCGACACAAGAGATTGTCACTGAGATCAGGAAAAGAGGTAAACCAGCAAATGTTGTAATAAAGTTGGATATGGCAAAGGCGTATGACAGGGTTTGACGGTTTTATTTGATGAAAGTGTTAAGAAAAATGGGTTTTATTGAAACTTTTGTGGATTTGATCTGGAGATTATTGTCCAATAATTGGTATTCTGTACTAATTAATGGACAATCACATGGTTTCTTTCATTCCACCAGAGGGGTTAAGCAAGGAGATCCTCTTTCTCCGACTTTGTTTATTTTATCAGCTGAAGTTCTTTCTAGAGCGTTGAATGCTTTATTTGAGGATGGTCATTTTGTGGGATATGGGATGCCTAAGTGGAGTACGAAGATTAATCATCTTTCATATGCAGATGATACTATTATTTTTACGTCTGCTGATAGGTATTCTTTGAAGAAGATAGTTTCAGTTTTACAAACTTATGAGACACAATCCGGACAAAAAATCAACAAGGAGAAGAGTGGTTTTTTCATGCATCAGAATGCAGCTGTAACACATAAGCAATTGGTTGAAGAGTGCACATCTATATATAGAGGTCAATTTCCATTAAAGTATCTTGCTTGTCCTATTTCCCATGCCAGGAAAAGAAAGATACATTATGCAGATCTAATTCAAAAGGTTAAGTCAAGGTTACACGCTTGGAAAGGTAACATGCTCTCTTATGGGGGAAAAGAGGTTCTTATTTTTAGTGTTCTTCAAAGTGTCCCTATTCATATCCTTTCTGTTGTTGTCCCACCTATTTGCGTAATGAAAGAGCTACATAGAATTTTTGCTATGTTGTTTTGGAGCAATAATGTTGAGGGTAAGAGCAAACATTGGGCTGCTTGGGAGAAAGTTTGCTTACCAAAACAAGAAGAGGGTTTGGGTTTCAGATCTATTTTTGAAGTGTCAAAAGCTATGCATGCTAAGCTTTGGTGGAAGGTTAGAACACATAACACTGTTTGGACTAACTTCATGTGGAATAAGTATTGTAAAAAGCAAATACCTTCACTTGTTCAATGGAAGGGAGGATCTCAGTTATGGAAAAACATGTTACAGAATAGGGAGGTTATTAAAAAATTTCTCTGGTGGGAACCTAAAAGAGGTACTTTATCAGTTTGGTATGATAATTTGACTCAACTTGGTCCATTATATAATCACCAAACAGAAGTACAATCTTGTCATTCATTGATGGATATTGAAGTTTTTATGATGGAAACGGGTTGGAACTATGAGGAAATGCAACATCACCTACCTATTAATGTTATTGATCATGTTAAACAACACTTGAATCATGTGAGGCAATCTGATGAGGGAGATAAGCCTTGGTGGATCAAGACGAGCTCCGACAAGTTTACAGTTAAGAGTGCATGGGATGTGTTGAGAAAAAGAGAAGAGATAAATGGCTTTTTTCAGAAAATATGGATGCAAGAGATTCCATTTAAAATCTCATTTTTTGGCTGGAAGGTTTGGACAAATAGGGTACCAGTAGCTGCTGTTTTAGCTCATTGGAATCCCAACTTGTCACAGTTATGTTGTTGTTGTACTGTACCTGAAAGGGAAACCATAGAACATCTTTTATTAAAGGGGGAGGTTGATATCTCTGTATGGCAATATTTTTCTAAAGCTGCAGGTATATTAGGGTCATGGATACAGGTCAAGCAGGCTATGATAAAATAGTGGGAAGCTAAGGTGAATTTTAGACAAAAGCTAATCTTCCAAGCAATTCCTACCCTTATTTTATGGTTCTTATGGAAGAGGAGAAACTCAGTAGTACATGGAAGTTCTTATACTACAGGAAAGGTGATTTGGGATATCAATAATATGGTAAGAAAAATTATCAGAAAGGAGTTTGGGTATGATCAAATCCCAATGAATTGGCCTCAAGTTGTTGCTTTGATAGATGGATTCAGACCCAAATTTAAAGCTAAATGGGTCAGATGGTATCCTCCTCCTTGTGGGTGGTGGAAATGCAACACTGATGGAGCTTCCAGAGGTAATCCAGGACCAAGCTCTGCTGCCTTTTGTGTAAGGAACCATGAAGGAGATCTACTATGTGCTAAAGGAATTACAATTCCCGATTCTTATAGTTTGGTGGCTGAGGTGATTGCTATAAGAATCGGATTGCAATTTTGTTTGGAAAATCAAATTCCAAACATAATTGTTGAATCTGATTCTCTTGCTATAGTGAATATTATCAATGGTGTCTGGAAAATTCCTTGGAGGGTGACATTGGAGGTTAATTCCATTCGAAAGATGATGAACTCTTGGTCAGTAAGTGTACAACACTCCTTAAGGGAGGGAAATACTCTTGCTGACTTTTTAGCTAATCTGAGTTTTCATTTTGCAGGTAATTTTGATTTTCGAACATTTCAGGAGCTACCAAGCAATGGCAGGAAAATCTTTAACTTGGACCTCCTCAAATGAGAATAAGACAGTGTCAATAAGGTCAATGTGGAGATGTTTTTGACATCAAATCACAACTTTGTTCTGTTGTATGCTAGATGATACAGGTAATGAAGATATAATGTTGTCTGAACTAAGTTTTGTTGGTTATACATATCATGCACCTGGTGAGAGATTTAGGTGTCATAACTGATATAAACTCAGGACACATGTATTTTCGTATTCTAGTATCATCTACAGAGATTATAACAGTTCAAGCACAAGAGGGTATTTTGATATCCATCACAAGAGGGTTGTAAGCTTTTACCTGAATTTTAAAGTGATGAATGCCCATATCAGAATGGCGAAGTTGTACATTAGCGTTCAAGCAGAGGCACCTGCTACATCAAACAACAATAGTTAGCTAATTTTCTAAGATTAAGGTAACAGTGGTGGTATTAATCCCATTTGGGGTTCAACCCACTAAAATCTAAATCTAAGAATAGTTAGTTGACTTAATTTGTGAGACGAGAAAGGTGATATTTAATCGTATAAAATTTAACAAGACACAAAGATCCAGATTAATAACAAAGAGAATGGTAGACTGATTCAGTCACACACCTGAGCATATTGTTGAGATTACTTGGAGTTGAGCTGAGTTGTTGAGTTTAATTGGTGGTGAGCTAATTTTTGAGCTGATTCAGTTGCACAATGGACAAAGCAAGAAGAAGAATTAAGATGCCTTACCTTAGATGAAAGTTGATCGGACATGGCAAGTTGATGAAGAATATCTGGGTGTAATTGCTCAGGTATCAAATGTGAATGTCTCTTTCACTTCTTTTAACTTTTTCTAATTGTATGTATTTTATTTTTTTCCTTTAGTTCTTTTTTGCTTTTCATTTGGGTCACTTGGACCAGTGGACTTGTTTATAATTTTGTTTTTATTAAATTAGGCCTAATGGTCAATTTGTTTTTTTTAAAAAAAATATTGTTTAGCTATGAAATTTAATCCTTCCTAATTTCCTATTTTCTAGTAGACTAATATCCTATTAGACCAGAGATAGCTAATCAAGGATGAACGGCAACTTTAAGATCAATACATACCTCGAAAAAAATAATAAAGATGTGGTTAATTTCATAAATAGTCATATAATTATGATTTTTCCCACTAAAATCATATAACTATGATTAATTCATTAAAAAGGAATCAGATAATGTCCACTTAACTTACTAACACAAAAGTCATGTTGCTGAAAAATCCAACTTTAATTTTTCACTTTACATAAATAATGTAACTTTTTATGTTTACTCTTTTTGCTTTTCTACTTGAGACGGTGTTTTCATTATATTGTCATGCTTTCTTTAATTATATTGAGATTAGACTCTACAATCCAGTCTTATAGTAATATAACTATTCTTAAGCTACGTCAATGTTCAAGTACAAATCCTAAACTTTAGGCTCTACACCCTGCACGATCTTTTCATCATGAAGTTTAGTTATTTTTATCTGTACGAATAATCATAGACTGTTTTTAAGTGAAGGAGAGAGACAAAAAATGCTAGGAATTGAATCAATAGGCTCAGGGGCATGCCCCGAAGCCGCTGTAAGAGAATCCTCTCTTTCTCACATATATTAGACTGTAGCACAAGAGACGATTCGATCTAGTCCCGTAACCAAGCGAAAGAGGGGATTCTCTTGCAGCGGGGATTCTTCTGTCCATGAATCCTCTTTTGCTTGGTTATGGGACTAGAGTGTATCGTCTTTTGTGCTACGATCTAATATATGTGTCAAAGAGCGAATTCTCTTGCAGTGGATACGGGGCTAGCCCCTGAGCCTATTGATTCAATTCTTAGCAAGTCATGTCTCTCTCCTTCACTTAAAACACAACCTATGATGACGATTCAAGTCACACATAAATAACTAAAGCCATCAAATACAGTGGAGCAAGAAAACATGTCATTGTTGCTTTAAAACCAAATAAAATTGAAGACATTAATTTAATGTTCCCCAATAGCATCCCAGAAAAATTCTCTTACATGTATCGTATGAATTTTTTTTGTACAATTATCATTTAATTCTTTTTTTCAACTTTAGGTAAATTATACCAACAACATTTCCAATCCTATGTCACCATGAAAGGGTAACACAAATTTGGCCAACCCAAAGGATATGCCCATGTGGAATTTGTTCATTAGGTGGCTTAACAAATATACTTTCATAAAATGAATTAGAGCTTCTATGAACAAATTTCACATAAACATATTGTCTAGATTATCAAGCTTTGTGTTACCATGTTTACAATTAGATAAGATGAAAAACATTCTTGCACTTCTTTAGAGGTGAAGAGGTATAATAATCTATCTAAAATTGATATGAAAAAATAAATCTAAATGATAATTCAAGAAAAAGATTTCACAATCACAAGAGTTGGGTAGGGGGGGGGGCCGCTATTTAAAGAACATTAGACTAATGTCTCTACTTAATAAGTTTAGGACTTGTTTTTGTATGCATTTATAATAGCTTAAAATCATATGCATTTATAAGTTTAAAATATATAGTTTTACATTGAAAAACATATCCTATCTAATGATTATACGTATTGTGATGCTACCTCCTATTATTTCTTACGATATAGATGATTTAAAAATAAATATTTTACTAAAGATGAATAGATATATACCTCTTTGTAGATTGGGAAGACTAGATCTTATCCTTGTTACTCAATAATAAATTTAACATTTATTTTAGGTTAAAAAGGGCTTTCTTGGATCTAAGGAGAAAATTATAATTTAAAAAATTTAACTTCATTTTAACACAAATCAATTTATTTAGAAAAAAATAAATCAAATTGTATAAATATATCTGGATGGGGTCGAAGGATGTATATCAATTTCTTTATCATATGTAAATTTTATTAAGGAACTATGTTGAATCATTTACAGAAGGAAGTTCATTCAAGCATGACTCTGGAAACTAAAAAAATCAAGTCATATAAGGATAAAATCAAAACATGAACCAATAAACATTATTAAATAAAGAAAAAAAAGGTGAATAGAAAGAATTTACAACTTGCTTACTCGTTGCTTTAATTTTAGAAATATCTATGGAGTAGATTCAGGGTGAAAATGAGTTTTGTCATCGTCACAGACATCCTCTTCACTAATGTGACTTCTCTTCATTTCAGCCGCAGATGGAAGGAAATATATATATATATATATATAGTAAAAATGGGACTATAGGGTTTCTTAAAGATTCTACTAAATTTCCTAAAAGGACATTTTAAAAACTTAATTTGCAAACTAGTCCCAAGTCTTAATTTATTGGTGAAAAAGACACCATTTATATTGTCATCATTTGAAGTTAAAAATTTGTAAATTCTTAAACTTAACTCTTAAATAATACAAAATATTTTCTACCATCAAAGCCTTAAAAGACTAACATCTCAGCCACAAAGTCTTAAAATTGCAAATTAGTTTTTCCATCTTTAAAGTTTAAATTACACGATTTAAAATAAAAAATAATTTTTTTCCCTTACAAAGCTCTCGATTTTCTCTTCTTCAGCCAAAAATTTAGGTTATTCATCAAAAACTTACCCTCCAGTGATAAAAAAAAAAATCTCAAGTTCATCTATTATATTATTCTTAGTTATCAACCATTATTATTCAATTCAGTCATAGTTATTTCTAATTATTTTTTTCATTGTTGTAAAAGCTCAACAACTTTACCAACGATCATCGACTACCCTCTTTGTTGATGATGGATTATGAACAAGTATATATATATATATATATATATATATTAGATCGACTGGTGTCAATTATCGATAAATATATTTTCTATTCAACTAATTATTTTGTCATGATTAATGGACCACTTGATATATATAGGCTAGACTACAATTTGTCTAAGAAATTATAAATTAATTAAATTATAACAAGGATTAATATTATTTAAAATAATCATATTCTATATATGAGAGTCTTTTTTTTAATTATTGCTAAAAACAAATATTATATTAATAAGACTTAATATGCATCATTACTTGGATCGCGGTGGAATCGTTGTTTAGTATGCAGGTAGAGGGGGTAGTACAATACGTATTACAAAAGACACGAGTAGTATATGGTTTAGTTAGCCTAAAAAAAGTTCCCTCTTTATCTCCTTCTAACTTCTTGGACACTGTCATGCCCCGAGCCTACACCCTGGGCGGGACTGACACTCGAGAATCATTATTCGCCCCAAGCGAACCCTTGGCCTGGCTTAACTCATTGCGGAAGACTTAAATAACAAGAAAATAGTTCCCAAAAGATAACTCATTAAATAACTTAGAATGTCTTGAAAGAACATTCAACTAGCCAAAATGGCAACTCAAGGTTCAACATAAGCCAATAACAAGATAATGACAGATGAACTAATTAACTGTTATGAAGCCTCTAAATCATGAGGGATGTCGGGACAAGACCCCCGATCATCCTAACAACTGAAAACTACTAAAGCAATGTAAATAGGGATCCTCCGGAAAGTAAGGAGGCTCACCACAAGACTCTGAATGCTCAACTGGATCAACGAAGCGCTGGATAGTGATCCTGGTTACCTGTATCTGCATCATAACAGCGATGCAGGCCAAATGGCATCAGTACATTGAATGTATGAGCATGCGAGGGGAATTATAAAACAAGACATAAGCTTGAAAGGAACTGAAAGAACATACCTGGCTCAACTCAACTCAACTTAACTCATTTCAATATAAACAATAATATGGATGCAATATAAGGAAAAGTTTTTTAAACATGGATAACAACTCTGTGTATTTAGAAATACAATGATAACTCTGTATGTATGCAAAGATACAATATAAACTCTCTATGTATATGAAAATACAAATAACTCTGTGTATATAAGAATACAAATAATAACTGTGGGAGTTTCTCTGACCGACAACCATCACTTAAGAGCTATGTGATGATAAAGTGTTTTGCCTCATGCTTCCAGGGTCGTCCTATACCTTGCCAAGGGCATAGAACCTAACTACTAAGTGGATCCACTAGTCTATGCTAAAAAGCACTAAGAAATCATCTAAAAAGTATGACCCTTTTCGACCCATGATGGCTACATGATTTATGGAGGCCGGGAGTTATCTGAACTCTCCCCCATATCAGTGCTCAATACTACTCCTAAAAGATACTAGCTCATCTGTTTAAAAACATAACTTCTTTATGTGGTTTGAGATAATTGCTCAAAAACTTAGCTCAAAGGCTCTCTTGGAAATCAAAGTTTCCTCTCTTGCATAATTGTGAAAGCATTTACTCTTTACTGAAAAACTAGCTCAAAGGCTCTGTTGGGAATCGGTGTTTCCTTTCTTGTTTAAATGTGAAAACATTTACTCTTTGGAAATACATAGTCCCCATATACTCTTTTGAAGAAATGAACTTCATTCTTTACTCTTTACTCAACTCAAAACTCAAGTTTTAAAACAAAGTTAAAACATTTGTAAAAGACTTTTGGAAGACTCTATGAACTTTTGTTGTCTTGACTCTTAACTTTCCTTGAATTGAATTATGGATTCAAGGCTCATGATCTCATGTTATGGATGATTTCATGTTGTTTAGACGTACCTTAAAGTGTAGAAATCAACTAGAAAACATAGGTACGATTCAAGGAAACTCATACAGAAAGAAGTGGGAAAGGGTAGAAGACCTGGTGCTCTGAGTGGCGTGGGGCGCCAGAGGCAAAACTACAGAACTGGGGATGGGGCGCACTGGCTGGCGCGGCGCCCCAGAGCCCAAACTACAGAACACCTTTGTGGGGCGCTCTGAGTGGCGCGGCGCCCGACCCCTTTTCCCCAGAATTTTGACGAATTCTCTTTATCGTTTTTCAACTCTAAACCCTCTAGATTCAATTGGTTCTTTCCCCAAACACTTAGATTCGAAAACATAATCAAAATATGCAAGAATCCACTCAAAACGTCATCTAATTTCATGAATTTAACTCAAGAACTTCTCAACAACTTCGACAATCAAGACCCCAATAGAACTTCAACAAAATTCATCAAGAACTCAATTTGTATACTTTCAAGAACATAAATTTGCTGAAATAAATCATGATTGGTGCGTGGGTGAACGAACTCAATGCTATGTGATCTCACATACCTCGTAGGGATTAACCCTTGGCGAAATCCACAAGCCTAGCTTCAAGAACTTGACGATTCCTTGCTTCTTCTCCTCTCTTCTCCTTTTCTTTTTTCTTCTCTCAAAACCCTAACTTATTTTGATGAAGCGTAAACTGAACCAAATCAGTTTAGACCCCAACTTAATTACCAAAAACGAATTTAATTAATTGGGTAGTGAAAAGACTACAGTACCCTTCTAAAATCCGGTTTTGACTTTCCTTATCTAGACAACCCAACTTCAAATGGGGATATCTCCCTCATACTAACTCAAAAATAGGCAAACTCTGCGGCGTTGAAAAGATAATTCAAAGATATTTCCTACGGTATCTTGTAGCACACCTAACTCATCCTGAGCTAGGAGTTATGGTTGTTTGAAGTTGACACAAAACTCAAACTTAGCTTAATTTTGTCAAACTTTCCAAATTTGATTATTTCTAAAAACGGTTTCTTTCTAATTCTTGTTCTTTCAAAAAGCGAGGTGTTACAGACACAAACAAAAGAGGAACTGCGTAGTGCACAAGAGAAATGATTGTTGATAGATTATGAAAGTTAAGAGGGGGAGGGGGTGAATTAAAATTCGTTAGTCGACTTCCTATGTGAAACAATCGACTCACCTACAGGTTTGTATCACATTATAAAATAATGGTAGATGTAAAGTGAAGAGCACAAACACACTATAAGTTTAGCGCTTCGCTAGTCAAAGATAGTATAGTATAAAGATTGTCTCCACAGGTATTGGTACAAATAATAATTCAATCAAATCTTGCTAACTATTATTCAGATAATCAAAAGAAAAGAGTTGATTATGGTAATTAAACACTTTTATAGACTAAATGATAATTAAAATCAATTGGTAACTATGACGTTTAATATCAATACTAAAAGATAGGGTACAAAACTAAACAAGTGCATAATGATAGTTAGGATTTGACCACATTCATTAATCCCATCTAAAGTTCTATCGATTCTCTCGAATTCGATAGCTTATTAGAGTATCCTTAACCCTTAGATTTTTCTTCCGAGTAAATCTCAAGCTAAAGAATAAACTAATTATACCCCAGTGATTCTAATATGCAAAAACATGTTAATGATTGTTCTTAAGGAAGTAACGTCCTTCGAATATTTTTCCTTGAGATTTAATCAATAATTATCAACAAGCTCTTTCGATTACTTTAGAGAAAATATATTTATTCAATCCAACAAAACTATGCAACAATATTCACCAAGATATTTCTCTTTCGATTAAATAAAATAATTAACAAGGTTGCAATTTAATTCAAATTCCCATAACAAGTTCAAGCATAAGAATGAAAATTAAAATCCCACCAATTCATCAATACAACATGTTTGTCAAATACCCTCTAAGAATCTACTCCATGGATGAGAAAAAGTTTACTAAGAACAAAAATGAAAAAGAAGACATAGCAATGAAACTTTGAATCCCAACTTCCGTTTTGGATTCGAGTCATGTACCGCGTGTTTCCCCTTCTCTTCTTCGTAACCTCAACCTCTTTTTTACTCTCCTTCTCAATGATTTTAGCCCTGGGGCAAGCTCCATCATCATATAGCATAGGGTTCCCTTAGAAATTCCAAAAATACCCTTCCTTTATTGATTTCACGCCTCTACGCCGCGCGGGCGCGCCGCTGGAAACCCAAGCGCGTGACCGGTGCGCAGAGAGGCAGCAACTTCAAAAACCCACCACGCGGGCGCGCGACCGAGAGCCCTAGCGCGCGGAGAGGAAATGTCTGACTTGTGTTTCACGCGGGCGCGCTGCCGGGCGCGCGGACAGGCAGCACTTGCAAATGTGTTTTTTTTATCCTTTAGCATTCTTGTTGGTCTTTTTTCACTAATCATGTTCAATACTTGAATTGAAAACTCTACACACATGAAAAGTAGACCAATAATTGCAAAATTTACACTCAAAGTTTATCTAAATCATCTCATTTCATTGCCTATCATAAAGATTAAATTGACACAAGATATTTTATACTGGTTCTGAACACCGATGTGGTGCCTACTTCCGGTCCCCTTGGCTTTCAAGGGTTTCCTTTTGAGCTTGTTGATAATTTGAGGTTGTACAGTGAGTCATTTCGAATTTAGTATGATATGCAAATCATAACTTCTATGTTGACACTACCTCTACTCGTATAACCTACACTCAAAATCCTTCGTTCTCTTTTCTTTTTCAATTGTTCACTCAAGTGTGTACAAAAATTTATGAAAGATAAAAGAAGATTATACTATAAGTTCAAGTGAAGTTGTGTATCTTCTGTTGTTGATCTGAGTCTTTATTTATATGTTGAGTAGTGTGATGGATGTTAGCTCAAATAGGAAAACCTAAGGGATTCCCCTTCAATCAAGGATTTTTAACGTTTCCTTGATTGAGAATCTCGAATCCTTGATTTGGTTGTATTGCTATTCCATCTGCATTGACCAGAGTTTGGTATAAATTCTTGCCTTCTTCTTTGATCTACTTGCTATTTTGATCCTCTTGACTACGACTCTTTTCTTCCATAATCAGGGTATGATTTTGTTTGATTTGCTTGCTGTCTTTAATTGGTTTCCTGGTCCTGCTTTCCTTCCCTGATTGTTAACTGATTGAGTCAATCTTTTGGATTGATTTGATTAAGTCAATCTTTTGGATTGATTTGATTGAGTCAATCTATTTCATTAGTTTGTATAGATTTTCTCGTGTCAATCAATCTATCTTCTTTGGTAAGGCTGTGTTGATCTTTCTTCAGATCGTGATGTGTTGATCTTTCTCCAGATCATGTTCCTTTCTTGATTCCCTTCAATATAAATTTAGATTGTCATTACTCAAAATTTCATAATTTAACAATATCCCCATTTTTGATAATGACAACTATAACTATACGGGTTTAATTTAACTTCCCTGTTCGATTTATCTCAGGCTGACTCCCCCTTTCTGTATGCTTCCCGTTTTTGTATGCCTCCTGTATAGGTGTCTGGATTTTCCACCTTTAACATAACCGAAAAGGAAAACAAAAGAACAACATAACAAGATAGGAAAACACAAATATACAGATAAAAAGTATAGGGATAGAGACTCCAAATTAGAGTCCAAGCAAAAAATAGAGACATATCTCCACAAACCCATTCTCTTTGTAAACGAAAAAAGGAAACACAGTCTTAACAATCACTGAGAAAATACTTCAGGGTATTGAGCACATTCCTGCAGTAGGTGTTAAGAGAGCGGTCAACAATCTTAGAAAAAGTCGAGTACGAGGTGTGCACTGAAACAACCAGCTTGGTATGGGTAGAGTCAGCTCCAGTTTTGATGGAGTTGACTTCTTTGAGAATCGTGTTTACTAAGCGAATTGCCTCTGAAACTGGAACTGAAGAAACATACTCACCTTATATCAACTCAAGGATACTGTACTCAAAGGTTCTTATAGATATTCAAACTCAGAAATACTCAACTCAGTTCAATATAAAAGAAACAATAGAGATGCATTACAAAGAAAGCTTTTAAAATAGTAGATAACAACTCAATGTTTTTAAAAATACAATAATAACTCAATTTGTATGTAAAGGTACAAAATAACTCAATTTGGGAGATTCTCTAACCGACAACCATCACCATGAGCTATGTGATGATACAACGTCTCACCCATGCTGCCAGAGCTGTCCTATACCTTGACGGGGTATAGAACTCTTCAACTAAGTGGATCCACTAAGCTATGCTTGAAAAGCAATAAAGAATCATCCAAAAAGTATGATCCTTTCTACCCATGTTGGCTACATGGTTTATGAGGACTTTGAGTTGTGTAAACTTGTCCCCATATCGGTGCTCAATACTACTCCCAATAATATAACCCAGATCATATGTTTAAAAACATTTCTTCATCCTCATACTTTGAGATTATTACTAAAAAGTTTCTCTTAAAAGAGATTATACTAAAAAACTCCTCATGAACTCATTTGGAAATTGATGTTTCCACTCATTTTAAATGTAAACATTTACTCTTGGGAATACTTACTTCTCATATATTTATTTTGAAAAAAAGGAAACTCAACACTCCTCATCCTCATACTCAAGTGCTCAAGTCTTAAAAAAAATTTCTAAAAATTTGTAAAAGACTTCTCAAAAGACTCAAAGAACTTCCTCGAACATTACTCTTAACTCTATCTTGAATTTGAATTATGAATTCAAGAGTTATGATTTGGATATGAATGATCTCTCAAGGATTAATGAAGAGCTTAAATATTTATATCAAGAAGAGAACATAGGTACGATTAGAGGGAACACACGTGGAAAGAAGGATGGAAAGGTAGGGGACATGGTGACCCTGGCGCACTGAGTGGCGCGGGGTGCCAGCCCCAAAACTACAGACCAGTAGCTGGGGCACACTGAGTGGCACGCCGCGCCATGCCCCATACTACTTGGCAGACGTTCTGGCGCTATGGTGGCGCGCCGCCCCAACTTATGTCCAGAGTTTGACAAACTTTCTTGTTCAATCTCATTCCCTAACTCATCTAAACTCGAACGATTTTCCTCAAATTCCTTTGGATTCTTAAACCCAATATATTTACAACGAAATCTACATCAAAACCCACCAAGAACCATACTTATCCACAACTCTCACCATAAGAACTCAACAAGAACTTCATTATCAAAAAACAAAACATAAAACCTCAAGAACTCAAATGATTCAACCTCAACAATGAAACTAAGGATATAAATCACATTATTGGTGTGTGGGTGAACGAACCCAGCACTATGAGAACTTACATACCTCTTAGGGATCAAACCCTTGGCGAAATTCCTCGACAAATCTCAAGAATCTTGACGAACGCCTTGAACCTCTCCTCTTTTCTCCTCTTGAACGCTTCTCAAAACCCTAAGCGTATCTAGGATTGTGAAAACTGACCCAAATCAGTTTAGATCCCTAAAATATTACCAAAAATGTTTAAAACTAATGGGGTAAGGAAAAGACCAAAATACCCCTCATTAATTTGGGTAAATTTTCTTAACTGGATAGGCTGACTTCAAACGAGCATATCTCCCTCATATGAACTTGAAATTTAGCAAACTTTGAGGCATTGGAAAGAGGACTCAGAGATCTTTCATTTGATATCTTTTGGGCCACCTAACTCATCCTGTACCAAAATTTATTGTCGTTTGAAGTTAACCCAAAACTTACAACTTAAGCTTAACTTGAACAAATCTCAAATTAGCTCTTTCCAAATTAGTTCTTTCTAAATTTAGTTCTTTCTACAGCGGGATGTTACAATATACCCCCCTTGGAAACATTCGTCCTCGAATAAGATTACTCTAAGTAGACTAAGGGTGGCTACATATAACACCTAGCTCAAACACCCAACATGCAATTTAATGAAACATAGCATATCAATTAAGAGAGTGCTTTACGAAAATCATTACCTTGGTCTGGAATTTCTCCGGCAGAAAAGGGATGTAGGTATTTCTTCTTCATATCCTCATTAGTAGCTTTCTCAATGAATTGATTCCTCCATAAGACCTTGACTGATGCTATCTCCTTGGTTCTCAACTGGGAAACTTGACGATCAAGTATCTCATCGGGTATATTCTCATAAGATAGGCTATCCTTAATACCAATATCTTCAGTAGGTATGATATGTGAAGGATCGCCCAAAAATGTGATTGCAGATTACCTATCAAGAGAAAGGTACTCAAACTGAGAACCTAGAAGATACAAACAAAGATATACTCACAATACTTACCACACTTTCTTTACAAATAGAAAGTATGGATAAAAGGATGAAAAACCTAGAGGAAGAAAAG